>JAUZST010000457.1:6897-34397 GCA_034779995.1 Parotocinclus haroldoi
ATATATAAAATAACAGGTATGATTACAGTGGTAAGTTGGTCGTATCACATTCTAAGTTATACTTGGATTCTAAAATAAACTCAAACATTTATACGTGGATCCTGCTCGTTTTGTCAAGTACATGTTAAAATAACATACAATGAAGGCCGAATCTGTTACTGTCTTGTATTGTATAGTACTATCTAGTATTATCTAGTACTAAAATACTAAGCCTGAAAGAAAGTTGCAAATTCCTGAAGAAAGTCTGGGAAGGTCCGGGAGCTTGGTAAAATAGTGATAAGCTAAAATAAGTATAGTTTAGACTTACATGGCGGTGGATCAGACACATTAAAAATTATTATTTTTGTATGTTGTTGGCCTCATTATAGATGGTAAATCAGGTCTTTTTATACCCTATTGGATTTTTGTAACAGAAGGTATTTATACTACAGTATTTACACAGCGTATGTGTAATTATGACAATTTGATGATTCACAGTGTCAAACGCAGCAGACAGATCCAGAAGGAGAAGTACAGAAGACGTAGTTTTTCAGTGTTCCAGTTGATGCAAGGAGAGTAGTTTCTGTCGAATGCTCCAACTTGCAATGGATGGTGGTGAATCGTATCAAGATGGTTGTTTTCTCGAAGAAGGAAGGTGTCTAAGTACGAGAAATGTGACAGTTTTGGAACGGAATAAGGGAAACAGGCCTGTAATTGAACACATCAACTGGGATGAGTGATGGCTACCTCAGAATAGGTGTAACTTGTAGAGAGAAGGGACCAGGCCAGACGAGGGTGACGTCTTGATCATTCCTGTGGTACGGTGGAAAAAATGAAGTATTTGATACACATGCCGATTTTGCAAGTTTTTCAACCTACAAAGAGTTGAGATTTGCATAGTGATGTAATCTGTCATTTTTGTCGTAGGTACACAATTGAGAGACAGAATCTAACAAAAAATCCAGAAAGTCAGATTGTAGGATTTTTTTAAATAGTTTATTTGCTTTTTATTGCATAAAATAAGTATTTGATAAGGTAGAGAAACAGGACCTTGTTGCAGTTCATTTCCTGTACTACTTTATCATGTTTGCACACACTGCACCAGGGTTTTTGACCCACTCCTCCATACAGTCCTTCTCCAGACCTTTCAAGTTTTAAGGCTGTCACTGGGTGACATTGAGTTTCAGCTCCCTTGAAATATTTTCCATTGGGTTCAGGTCTGGAGACAGGCTAGGCCACACCAGGACCTTGAAATGCTTCTTACGGAGCCACTTCTTAGTAGCCCTGGTGTGTGTTTCCATGCCATGCTGGAAGACCCAGCCATGGCCCATCTTCAATGCTCTTACTAAGGGAAGGAGGTTGGATGACCCCAGCCATGCTCCCTTTAATATGGTGCAATTGTCTTGCCCCCTTTGCAGAAAAGCATCCACAAACTTTGATGCTTCCACCCTCATGCTTTACGATTGAGATGATCATGGAGTTGTACTCATCCTTCTTCTTCTTCCAAACACAGCGAGTGGAGTTCATACCAAATGCTCTATTTTGGTCTCTTCTCCCTTGCCTCCTCTGGATCAACCAGATGGTCACTGCTAAAATTCAAACATAGTGTGTTACTTATGGTCTTCTATAAGACTGTGGTCCCAGCTTTCTTCAGGTCACTGACAAGGACCTGCCATATAGTTCTGAGCTAATTCCTGACCTTTTTCAGAATCATCTTCACCCCACAAGTTGGGATCTTGCATGGAGCCCCAGACTGAGGAAGATTGACAGTCATCTTGTGTGCAAAAAATGACAAATGAATTATTTAAAAATCATACAGTGTGATTTTCTGGATTTGTTTGAGATTTTTGTCTCACAGTTGAACTTCAAATACTTACTTTCACCACTGTATATGGTCTAAGGATACTGGATGATGTGTGGATGGTATTGGAATCAGTGAACAGGGTGGTTTTGAGATTGTTATTATCACCGCTTTATCCTCATTAAGCGATTTGAATGTTAGGAACTGTTGGTCACCTTCTGTGCAAAATGGCTCATAAAATTTAACAGTAAGAGAGGATATAGCTGGGATAGGAAGAGAGCTGAGAATGGAAGTAAACGAGAAGAAATTTAGTTGATTTGGAGAGGAGTTTTTACCTGTGTTGGCAGAAAAAGAGAAAATGCAGGCAGTGCTCGATGCTCAGGTCTGTTACTGAGTTGTTGTTTTTTCCCTCTGTCTCTTGGCACTGTGAGGAGTTGCTTTATGAGACTGCAGAGTCGGAGTTAGCCAGGGACTTTGCTGGCATGGAAACGAGAGGACAGAGGCTCAGTGGCAGTGTCAGCAGGAAGTGCTAAAAAAGTTTGTTTTTGGAATTAAGTATTAAACAATCATTCCCAAGCTTCTGCCTTGTATAATAAAAAGGCAAGTTCATATATATATGCCATTTGTGGCCTACTGCTTATGGGCCATTAACACTCCCTAGAGTGTAACCTCTCCACTGACATTGGCTCTCCACATCTTGAAGAAAATGTAGCAGATGCCCTATTCACAGTAACTTGTAATTAAGCTAAAATGTTGACGGTTATAGGCCTTACACATGCACACAACGCACAACAGTGGCAGCTTGGCAGAGCAGGATTTTTAACTCACAAATGTCTTACTAGTCCAAAACCTTAACCACTAAGTGACTGCAGTCACATCACCGTAAGCCAACATGTACTTGTCTTCTCAGATGCTGTGGTGCAGTAAAGGGTCTAAGTGAGTGGATAAGAATTTCTAAAATGTTGAATTCATTTACCAGGTTCTTTATACTTGTAGTTAGTGACTGAGCCAAATTACAACTCTTCCATTTGTCTAAAAAATCCTAGCGATCAACAGATGCAAAGTTCTTATGATCTACTAATTGTTGTGTTGTGCACCATAAATATAGCTAATATTTTGAATTTTATTTCGAACATATACACAAAAACACAATACAATGCTATACAATAATAAAAAAAAGTGTTGTTGGAATCGACTGAAACTCTATATATGTGGATGTAATGATGATATATGTAAGTGATTACAACATTACAGTGAAAGCATGTTTATTGAAAAAAGTGCAATTCAAAGGAGGCGGTAGTTACCCTGTTAGGTCACCGCTTCAATTTAGGCAATCCACCTGGATACAAGATGTGATAGGGTTGGGCATTCTAGGCTAATTTGTCAACTTATGTTATAGCTGGGTCTGTTGAACCTCAGCCATGACACTAGCAGTAAGGGTAGTGTTTTGCTTCCGAGCAAATTCAAGGATTAAGCATTCACCATGACGTCTCCATATTTGAACCTGATTGTCAGATCCTGAACAGAATCTGGATTTGTTGCGGTTCCAGTTCTTTCTGGATTCCAGCTTTCTCGTTCATGACACAACTGCGAACAAAGTTGGCAGTGTCTGGCTGTCGATGTCAGAACATCTAATAACATTTCTTTTCAATGCCGTAAAAACATTTTTACATATCTAGCTGAGACATAATAAGCTAATCTGCTAATAAGCCATCATATGGATGTATGTGTTTACCAAGAGCAACGGCAGCACATTTCAGTTATGCCTGATTTTATTATAGATTTGCTGTCTCTTACATACATTTTCCATGCTAAATAAATCTTATTTGTATACACAAGTTAAATGCTAATTGTCATTTACGTCTTTGTTCTAATTTCAGCAATTTGGTAAAATCTTAGATGTTGAGATCATTTTTAATGAAAGGGGATCTAAGGTATGTATTAGAATCTGTTTCCTCTGCATGCCTTTTCTTTCTTACAACTGAATGAACTACTGTCTTTGCAATAATGATGATAACGCCTGATAATATGACGTGCAAAATTATTATTAAACGGATGGAGGCTGTATGTCAAAGGTTGTGAATTTAACTATGTCAATGAAATAAGAAAATGATTTAACATGTTTTTCTTTATTCTAATGCTCTTACTATTTTTTGGAGAAACTTTATTGCAAACAATATACGAGCTGCTGTACATCTGCTGTTAACTCCCTATCCAAGCCCAAATCGACACATACTAAATACAGAGACCAATGCAGTTATGTCATTTCAAGTGGCAACCCAGTCTCACAACTGTCAATTCATAAGAGTTTACATAAGCTACCCCAGCTAAAGGAATTGTTCTTTTGTTTAAATTCACAGAACAATCCTAAGATCAAAAGAACAGTATGTTAATATGAACTAAAATCAATCATGTTTTACAGATATTTACAGTATGAAATCTGGATTACTCTTCCCGGTTTTCAGTTGGTAATTGCAATGTGAATGTGATAGGTCTGAAACTTGTAATTACCATAACTCATTAAGCGCATGGAAATTCCCGGTTGGTGGAATTCCTATGAATTTGGTGTGAGATCGGGTTGGAATGATTTGTCCAAAGTTCAGTTTAATCTCTTATTCTGCCTTTAAATAAAAATCATAATGTGTCTAATTTAATGATTTGTCTAATTGGCTGTGTCATATATGCGCTATTTATTCTAAAATTAATATTACCTTTCTGTTGGGAAAGATGATAATGCATGCCAACTCCAATATATATATATATATATAAATTATTTATTTCAGTTTCAGTACATTTCACTTCTTCTGTCACAAACTGTTAAAGGTATTCTCCCTTTATTGGATGGAAATTACTTTAGGTGATGTTTTCTTTTTTCATTTATATTTTTCATTGTTTCCTTAGAGGCTTAGAGGTTCTAACTGAACTGCTAAATTACTGTTCACGCCTTTGGCTTAATGGTTGCCCGTCTTGATGCTTGCATGGCGCAGGGGCAAATAAAAAGGAGCAGGGAGGTCTGTAAAAGCAGCAGCAGCAGTAATGTGTAAGAGAATGGCAGCGAGGTAGAGCTCAAGGGGTTTTTATTCTTATCGTTTTTGTTGGTCCTCGCGATCGTTTTCTGACTGAATTAATGATGTGCATGTTGTTCTCCCCCCTCTCCCACCTGCATGCAGGGTTTTGGTTTCGTAACTTTCGAAAGTAGTGCTGATGCGGACAGGGCGAGGGAGAAATTACACGGCACGGTGGTAGAAGGCCGTAAAATAGAGGTGCATGTAACAAATATTTCCCTTCTTGAAACAGTTCTCTCTTGCTATTTTTTCAGTGATTTCTCTGTATCTCTTTCATCTGATGCATCAGTCTTCTGTTCATGTGTGTGTGACACCCCACCCCCTTCCTTTTGCCCCATTTCGTTCGGCCTCATGTTCTACACTCATTGAACTCTGACAGTTGTATCACTCCAATCTGTTTCAGTTATGGCCAGGCCTGCAATCAGTGCATACCCTTCCTCCGTATTAAAGCTATTGCTTTTTTTTTGAGTTGACATTCACTTGAGTTCTCAATTTATCATTTTTATCCTTTGTAACAAGGTGCAGTTGGTTAATTTGGTGCAGTGTGTTGTTATAGAGTAGCCAGGTCTCGGGTGATAAGGCCTTATCACAGAACTGACGAGGGCATATGTGATGCGATGCTGACTTGGCAGTTAAGGTCTCCTTTATCCTATATTTCTGCATAACTAACAAAATCTGAAAAATAGTATTACAGAAACACTGCATTATGCAACTGTGAGGAAACAATGAGTATTGCCACCACTGGTTTCCCACTCAACCCTGTCTCCACTTTTGTTTTTTTTTCTCGTTTATTCCTTTCTTATTTCCAATGTGACATGTTTTAGTAAGACGTTGCATATTTTGCTTCTCACCCCTCCCCTTCTTCTCCTACGGTAGCCCGTAGAGTCCTCACCAAACTCTCAATAGCCATGGTAGCAATATACACACGCTGAAATCTGAATGGTAAGTGGAGAAATCCATCTGCCATCTCGTGCTGCAAATCACGTGATCTTTTATTTTCAACTTTGTTATTGCGTTTTCCTCGATGCTGTTTTCTTCTGGTACACGTAGACTTGAGTGTACATTACAGATGCGTGAGAGGCACTGATTGGCCTGGACTTGATTCATTGCACATCTTACTCCAACTGTTAACTCTATTTATTTTGTCAAACAGTGCACCCTGTTTTTAGCTGTTGTGTGAGCTGGAATGAGTTTCCTCAAGTTATTTTTTTCATTTGATATTTTGCAATGAGACAAAATAGCTCTTTGCCCGAGTGTTTGAATGCTAAATGTCGCTTACTTTCCAACGATACTGGCCTGTTCTCTAGGTTTAGTGTATGTTGCACAATGCTTCACTTTGTTTGTTCTCTCTCTTTTATCCCCCTCCCCCCCCCATTTCCCTCTCTTTCTTTAACCTTCTCCCTCTATTCACGGCATGCTCTTTCATGTGAGATAAGCATTTCGTTCGTTGAGTGCATTTTGTGTGTGCGTGTGGTTTTTTTTTTTTCCTTTTCCACATTTTCTTTCAACTTGGTTGTAAAGTTTTGAAGATGCATGCTGACAATCTTTATAACGAAACTCTTCTGTTAGTTTTTAATGAATGAGATTTTCGAGTGAGTTGTCAATGACGACTGTAGTTAAGTGGATTATGTTTATATACTTACAGTAATGCATGCAGAGGTATTTTAAGAAATGATGTGGAGTTTGCAATGCTGACTAAGTCTTCTTTGTGCTTAGGTGAACAATGCAACAGCACGAGTAATGACAAACAAAAAGACAGTCAACCCATATGCAAACGGTAAGTGCAAAATGGCAGCCAGCTGTAAACTATGCATTAAGTGGCCTTCTCGTTTGTAGACATATCACTTACGTAACTACATGTCTCTTCACGTCCCATTACAGCTACATTTTGATGATTTCCACTTTCAATACTGGTAGCTACACTGAGTAACAAGGTTTTTTTTTGTCCTATGCAAAAAAATATACCTGCTTCTTATGTACTCGGGCACACCTGTCACAAGCGGCAGTGAGTGGAGATGAACACAAATATCGGAAGTAAAACACAGCTTTTTTTAGAGACCAGGCAGCGTAATCGCACAGGACGAGGCAAAACATAATCAAATAACAAAACAATACGAAAGAGGTGAAGATTCTAACAGTGCTTTGAAAATGGAAACCATGAAACCAGAGAAGAGAGTAGTAAACATGGAGTGGCAATGTGACTGTTCAATGTGACTCTGTGTCACCGATTCATGGTTTGTCCCTTGAACCTTGTCTATTGTTAGACATTAGTGCTGACTGGGAGGATCTAGATCTTCATTGAACCAGAGAGGGATCCAACAATATTGTCTAGACATCACTATTTGTCCCTTGTTCTATTAGCTCAGGTCTTTTACACCTGGCAATTTCTCCGTTGATCACATCAACTACGAAAGCGTATTGTTTCACTCACTCGCTTACTTACCATTCACTGTTAATTAAGCAATAGATCACCTGAGGGAGTGTTTAATTGCAAATTAGTATTGTGATTAGTTAAATCCAGCCATGATGTTATTTGTAATATAACAAAACCTACAACAAAATAAAGAAATAAAATAAGAATTCGATACTGAATACAATTTCAGGCTGACAACACTTCACAACAAGGCAGGTCCGCCATATAGTTCAACAGTAAAAAAAATCCTCTTCCTGCCCTAGCACAATCTGGCCAGTTTAACCTGAATATACCTAGAAATGTTTGGAGCTGGTCATTTGAACGTTGTGACGTCCTACTAGTAGCGCCATGCTAGATTTACAAATGCTGTTTAAAATGCACCGAAAGACAAAAGAAGACAACTGCTGGTAATGACACGCAATCTTTGATAGATTTGGCCTTAACAAATCCATTTTTTTATGGAACGCGTGCTCTCTCTTTCATCTTTCAGCATAATTTGATATGCTTAATTATTTATTCATTTGTGGCAAACCTGTTTCCAAAGGCACACATCACGAACACGCTATACATTGGCGAATACCCTGACTGGTATTGAAGAAGTACAAGTACAAAAGGTTTATATAACACTACCAAGAAAGGTTTGTTCCCACAAAGTTCATCTTCACCAAGATTAAAGGGAAACGGTACCGAAACAAAAAATATAAGCTATATATTTTCATTTTATTTTTTTTAATTAGGGTGATTGCGTTATTATGTTATATGTGTGAATAAAGCTTGCGGTTACTTGGCAACGTGTCGGTGGACTGACGACATTTTTGTGTGAAAAAGCAGTTAGTTTGTTATCACAAACATCATCAGGGTGAGAAAGAGATTGAAACTAACTGTTGTATAATTTGTTATAGAACATTCTTTCAAGTCCATTTAGTTGCAACACTTATTTTATTTTAAACTTATCCATTATTTCTTTTGTTAACTAAAATCGAATGACTATTATCTCATTTTTGCTTTTGTCTGTTTAGGCTGGAAGTTGAATCCTGTGGTAGGTGCAGTGTACAGCCCAGAATTCTATGCAGGTGAGTGCTTAAGTTGGTCTTCAAAAGTCTTCAGGGTGTGTGATTGGCAGTTTTGAGTTTTTCATATATCTTGAATTTAAAAAAAGACAAAGGGGGTGACAGTCCAGTGATTTAGCTGGGGCAGGATGTGGGAGATATGAGACTGACTGCACATATAGATAAATAAATGCTACAATTATTTCATAAATGATTGTGTTTTAGTATACCATAATGCGCTAAGGAATAAAGTGTTTACTTTTGCACTAACCTCACAAAATCCACAACAAGCATGTAATGAACAGTGTGTGTCCAAAATACTTTCATCCAAATGCAAATGTTTTTTTCTAATGTGGTTTATGCTCTTAAGCTCACATGCTATTTTCATATTAAAAAACATCTTATCGGACAGACAAGTCCTAAACCATATTTTCCTGCCTACCAGCTCAGGTGTTTTACACCTGTAATTGTAACTCAGTTACTAAAACGCATTACACCTGTAACTCGGATACTAAAATGCATTACACAAAAAGTAGGACAGTGAGCAACCATATAGTCTATGTATAATGGGTATCATTACTAACCAGTTACTTTGAAGCTGGAGTCAGCGCAATCATAATGGTATGGAATTATGATGTTAAATATAGCCTTATGCAAAGGTATGGGAAAGCTGCTGGATCAAATGACATGTTTGTTGATATTGTAAATGAAAGGAAAGTTCACACCACCTTGCAAAGCAGAAAACCATGACACTGCCAAGGATCTGAGAGAAAGTTGTATGATACTACTATCCTTACATAATTAAGTTTAAAATGGCCTTTACAATCCTATACATGAATGTTATAGACATTGTGTATGTTTACCTGCACTTAATAATCCAACAGTTTGTGAGTAATACAATCAAGGAATATACATGCATGTGAATAATCTGATAATGGGTATATTTTAGGTGCACTTTCATGCTGTGAATGTCCCACTCCACCATATCATAAAGGTGTTTTATTCCATAACTCGTGACTGGGAATGCCACTGATGAAAACTGAACTAATATGAAACCGGTTTGAGATTTTGCTTTGAGACATGGTATATTCCCATAATAGAAGTAAAGATGCGGAGTTTAATTGTTTGGTATTCATGAAATCAAATACAGATCAGATACAGACACCAGTCATATGTACAATTATATGAGGAATAACTTGCATAAAGTGTTTTTATTGACTGTCATTCATCTTTGGTAAGGCATAGAGAATAAAAGACTATACTTTTTATATTATTTTATAAGAAATAATATTACATTTATTATGTTGGTTCCTAAACTTTTTCATGGACATACTGCAAGTATTCAGACCTTTTGCTATGACATTTTAAATGTCATAAATTCGGCACGGGGGGGGGGCTTCTTATTTCTCTTAATCATTACTCAGTACAGTCAGTTGACTAAACATGATTTGGAAAGACACGTCTAGGAAAGAACTGTGGATCTCAGAGACATTAGCGTGGAAGCACAGATCTGGAGAAGGGTACAATATATGAGTTGCAATGATAGTTCTCAAGAGAACAATGCCCCCCATAATTCTTAAATGGAAGAAGTTTGGGATAACATTGGTAAGAGAGGTGGTCAAGAACAAGGAAGACTGTTCGGGGTAAACGAAAAGCAAAGTATGTATGGCGCAAAGTTCAGAGATAACCTTAATGAAAACAAGATCCAAAGTGCTTGGGACCTCCACCTGGACCAAAGGTTCACCTTCCAAAAAGACAGAGACCCTGATTACACAGGCAAGACAACACACAGGTGTGGCTTTGGGACAACTTTGGGAATTTCCTTGATGAGTGGCTCAGCCAGAGATGTATCTTGAACCCAATCGAACATCTCTGGAAAGACCTGAAAATTACCTTCCGTCCCCATCCAACCTGACACAGCTTGTGAGGATTTATAGAGAAAAAAGGCAGAATATCCCCAAATCCATGTGTACAAACCGTGTGGCATCATACCCAAGTAGACTGGAGGTTGAAAACACTGCCAAAGGGAATAATGGGGAAATAATAAATAATAATACATATTTGAGATACAGTGTTTGATATGTTTTAGAGGTCTGTGATTTTTATCGTACACCTCAACTGTGAGAGACAGAATCTTAAAAAAAAGATCCTGAAAATCAAATTATATGATATTTAAATAATTAATTAGCATATGATTACATGATATAAGTATTTGATAAATGGAACTATATAGCCGAAGTATCAGTAGCAGAGGTCAGATGTTTCATGTGATTCCAAGTTTTTAGACAGATTCTTGACAGATCTTCTCCGATCAAATTTCCAGACCTCTCTGTTCTTTGTAAGTGGGAAAACTTTAAAAAATGTATATATACTTCGCAGAAAAATTATGGAATTTTGAAATATCCTATAATGAAATATCCCCCACTGTGTGTGTGTGTGTGTTTGTGTGCGCTCAGCAAACTGGTGGCAGAGTTCAGAGTGCAGTAGAGCAGGGAATCCAGGCAATAACCTTGGGGGGCTCCAGTGCTTATAATAAGTGTGGATGAGACGCGTCTGCCCACCTGGACTGCTTGTGGCATGCCATCTGAGCCAGCTGTCTTCCACTCTTTTTAAGGTCTTGCTCTCTAAGACTGTGAATGCACCTCCTGCTCTAAGACGCTCTGCTTGCATACTGTCATTAGCGCTCCCAGTGCTAATGCTGTTAACACCTCCAGCACTGTTAGTGCCGTTAACTGCACAGGCAGTTTGTTTTCCGGAGACAACTGCCTCAGTGTTTGTCATGTTGCGCATTTTAAGCTCCTTTTCTGCTCACAATGATTGTAGAGCATGGTCTGTTTGAGTTAGTTTTGCATTTCCGTCAGCTCACACAAGTATGGCCTCTGTCAACCTCTCACATTGACTCCAGATTAATGAAGCTGAGTAGGCTTTATTGTCATTTCAATACAAGTATACAGCAAAAGTATTATATTGTAATAAAAAATAACAAAAACTGCAAATACACAAGACATGTTCAATGAATAAAATGAAGTTCAAAGTACTGAATCTATGGAATGTTATGTGGTAAAGTAAAAATAGATAAATGACTGTGCAAGGTGATGCATGTGCTCAGGATGCTCTCCAGAATTGCTTCATAGAAGGTGGTCAAAAGCAGATGCCTTTGAACTGTTGGACATGCAGATGGTTTAAAGGCGCAGACAAAAAAACATTGGTGCTTTGACAGTCTCCCCAGTGTAGCCATTAATAATATATTTAGCTAGGACAGTTGATAATGGATCCCATGCAGTAAACAGTCATTCTTTTGTGTTGTCACAACGTGAGACATTTTATTTTTGCATCAGTCCATTCTGCATCCTGCATTCTCTAAAGTTTTGCTGACAAGCCCACTGCTGTTATGTTATCAGTGAACTTGAAGATGTGGTACGGACTGTTCTGTGCAGCACAGTCATAAGTCAGCAACGTTAACAGCAGTGGAATGAGCACACAGCCCTGGTGGGTCATCAGTTCTAAGTGTGGTGATACTGGAGGTGATGTTACTGTTCCTGCCTAACTGACTTCAAACCATTCATAGAAGTCATTAGGGACTTCAGCCAACAATGGCGACAGGGACTGCTATGGTAAAATCACTGCTGGCATGGAAACCAAAGTACTTAAACAATAGTGCTACAGTAATAGTATTTGACAAAGTTTTTAGACCAACAAAATGTCGTTAAAACTAAGAGATATTGCTTTTGACAGTAGATGATAAGCTGCACTATTGTTCTTGCTGCAGCCTATAAAATCATATTAGACCATTCCAGCACCTCTCCATCAAACTGAGGACCCAGTCTGGTGATGTTGTCTAGCCACCAGGTCACCATGCAGATGGGGAACCCATACAACTGGGTCAGATTCAACTATGAAACTGGCACAGCAGTAGCTTTTGGAATGCTGACAACCCCGGAAACCAATACCATCCTGCCTTCCTTCAAGTCTAATTTGTAGGTCCGGGCTTCCCTTTGCATTAGAAAACAAGCCTTCATCTGCTTTCCCTTGTTGATTCTGGTGAGAAAGATCACTTCCTGGTGAATCAACTTGCTGCACAAGTCAGATTGAAACTTAAGACCCAAAAGAAGCTTGTAACTGCTGATGCTGAACAGAAGCTGCTACCCAAGGTAACCCAAGACATGTGCCATAGATCTTATTTTGGCCATTAAACATCATTGGAAATAACAAGCAAACTATTACATTTCTTGCATAGAACTTTAACACTTGTGCTTTCCTTTCTTGAAAATGGCAGTCCATATTTTAAAATAATCAGATAATTAATTATGTCTAATTTGTCTGTTTCAAAAACTTTAAACTGGCCAGCACACCTGATGTGACATACTGTAATTTACTCACAATGTGATTACAATTTAAATTGTTTTTTTATTATTACAAAATTAAAATGTGGGGAAAACAGTTAAATGAAGCACAACTAGAAACACAGATCTCACAAGAACATTAACTTTTATGAGCAGGAGGAGCAAAATAAGTTAGGTTTGTATTCACACTTAAATGGGCCCATCTAAATGTACCCCCAAATCTCTAGGTCTATCCAATGTTTCCCCTGAATACCATGACCTCCAAAAGGGTCTTTTTAAAGACCCTTAGAGTCCATGCCTCCACACTGCTCATATGATTGCTCCATTAACCAGTTGCCAGGTGTCCAGAAACTATATAGCAGACTGTGCAACCTGTCACACCCAGAGTGGGAAGCCATGGAAAGATGCATCTCGGACACCTGACAGCAGGCATAATCCATCCATCCTCCCCACAACTAGAGGCAGGTTATTTCTTCATATAGATGAAAGATGCATTGCATTCTAATGCCCTGTATTAATTATGAACCGAATCAGATCACTGTAAGAAATAAGTACCTACTACTCCATAGATCAGCTCCGCTTTTGATCAGCTTCAAGGAGCTACTATCTTCTTCAAAACACCTACCACGTAGTCTGTATTAGGGAGGGGGTTGAATGAAACAGTCTAGCTTGAACCCGGTAATAACATGATTATGGAACACTGGGGATATTCGGTTTCAATATTCAGGTCATGAGAATAAACTTCATCCTTGTGCTTTTATTCATGCCTTTTCTGTCCCATAGAGTGCAATTATGATGTGGCCAACCAGGAGCTGCTAGCAATTAAATTGCCATTGAAAGAGTGGAGGTATTGGCTTAAGGCAAAAAATAAGCATCTGAGGTTTGGACCAACCATAAAACCCATAAGAACGGCTTACATCCAGATGGTCCACGCTTCTTCAGCATGTTTGATTTACCAGAAGCCACAGAACATCAACTAATGAACCCAACCCTTGTAATGCCCCCGATAACCATATTCTTGTCTCCAACAGCATTTGCTTACAGATGTTGCCATGAGCTCATAACTTACACTTTGTCTGTCATCCTGGGGTCAACTGCACCTTGTCTGTTCTGAAGAGACATTTCTGGTTGTCCACAATGGATGCTGACACTGAGAATTTAATAGCAGCTTGTGCAAGGGCAAAGCCTTTTGTCAGTCCCCTGACATTTGTATTCTCCTCCCTTTGCGTATGCCTGGAAGACCATGGTCCTTTATTGCTCTGGACTTCATCAGTGGTCTCCCTGTCTCAAAAGCAATACAGTCTTTATACCCTGACTTGAATAGATTTTTAAGGCTTCCAACTTCTTTGAACTCCATGAACTCCCCTCAACTTTTAAAACAGCCGAGTTTCCGGTTAATGATGTGGTCAAAATTCATGACATCCCCCTTGACATCATCTCAAACTGAGGATGCCAATTCCCCAAACTGTAAGTTGACCTGCCTCTTCCCTTAGTATAGCACATTTGGAAATGCAAGTATATGTCTACTAAAAAACATACTGCCATGCTTTGGACGTTCCCTTCCTTTCTGTGGCCTGTTTTCCCT
Source organism: Parotocinclus haroldoi (assembly GCA_034779995.1). Lineage (NCBI taxonomy): Eukaryota > Metazoa > Chordata > Actinopteri > Siluriformes > Loricariidae > Parotocinclus > Parotocinclus haroldoi. The sequence continues at coordinate 21,133 of JAUZST010000457.1, forward strand.
GTGTGTGTTTTGTGGACATGTTTGTGCGGATTTACTTCGAGTACTCCAGTTTCCTCTCACAGTCCAAAGACATATGTGTTATGCTAATTGGTGTCTCTAAAGTGCCCCTAGTGTGTGTGTGTGCGTGTGTGTGTGTGTGTGTGTGTCCTGCAATGGATCGGTGCACTGTCTAGGGTTATTCCTACCATGCACATGTCCAGGATCAGGTGTATAAGGAAATGAATGAATGAATGATTCTGGACTGTATTTGGAATAGTTACAGAAAAGTCAGTCCTGCCTGCGTGGTGTTTCCACATCCAGCCTGCACTTTTGCCATTTGTTTTGCCATTCAGTTTGGTATGACGCCTGTATCTGCATAGTGGTTTAAGTTAGCAAACACTTAATCCCGTAACAAACATGCATATACCTTTGTTGTTTTAAAGTATTGTTTTTAGAAATCTTGTGTTGCCTTTTAAGCATTTAGTTTCCATATAAAATATTATTAAGTAATCGATGTCACTGACTTTAATCATTTCAGGTCTCTGGTGTCATCATAAGCACCATCTGACATATCTTCAAATTATTTTAATTGTAAGCTTCTTTACCCAAATTACCTGCAAATCATGAAGCACCAAAATTAACACATTTAGGAAGCAAGCAAACTCTTACCTTTCTTGCATAAATCTCCAACACTTGTGCTTTCCTTTCTTGAAAATGGCAGTCCATATTTTAAATGAATCTGTGCATTTAATATTTGTTTTGGCTATTTCAGAAACTTCTAATTGACTAGCACACCTGACGATTTGACCTGTAATACTTTTGTAATTTACACACAATGTGGTTACAATTTAAATTGTTTTTTTTTTTTATTATTACAAAACTAAAAAGTGGTGAAAAGCAGGTTTCCGAAGCCCAACTAGGAACACAGACCTCACAAGAACATGGCTTAAACTTTTATGAGCAGGAGGGGTAAAAATAAATAAGGTTTATATTCACTCTTAAATTGAAGTTGTAAGAAATCACCTGATAACAGAGTGGCAATTTAGAACCCAACTATAAGGGCTTTTTGGCAAGTGCTTTGGCATGGATGTGGAGTTGGCATAGGACTCTATTTGTCGCCCCACCAGAAGCCTACCAGCAGGGGGCTTGTAAATTGCATTGCTAACCCAGCATGCCTCTGTGAAAACAGTAAGATCGAGAAGGGATCCAGACCTTCGGGTTTCAGGTTAATTAACGGACACACACTTGGGGCACATGCACAGGGGGTTTGAATTGGAATAATAGTATAAATTGTGACCCTTATAAATTGGACCTATAAAAAGGTACAAGCTATGTAAACGTAACCTTAAAGGTCTTTTGGCTTCAGTAATGTATAAAACTCATTTGCTGTTTCTTCTGAAAATAAAAAATAATAATAATTAAAATGAAACCTAATGCAAGGGCAAGCCTTAAATATCTCTCTTCTGAAGGGCATCATGGAAATGAATTATGGTTTAAAAATTGTAATTCAATAATTTCAATTTCAGCAGACAGTCGTTTGCATAATTAGGTGTGTGATCCATTAATAGCAAAATAGCTTAAAATAAATCAGTTTTGTCTTGCGTTCATCCTTTTTGAACATCCCATTACGGCAAGGGGGCAATTTAACACACCTTCATATTGTCCCATCTTAATCACAATTGGTGTGTAATTAATGTGTCATTATTTAGCCCAATGCTGGAAAATGGCTCGAATGGTTTTGCTCAGTTGGGGACTAAAAATAGAATATGATCTTGACATGCCTGTATTAAACTCATTTGCTCACCTAGGAAGCAAAATGAGAAAAAATGTAGTTTTATAATGTAATCGTCATATTTTCAAGTCTGTCTCTATGTTTTTAGAAGGTTTGTCTTTTTAATTTTCCTTAAAAGGAAAAGGAGACAGGGTTTACCTGGCAGGACAGAGCATGACTGTAATTTGTCTCTATAAAAAAAACCCACTGAAGTTCTTTTATTTCAATTTTCAGACACCTAAATATCAAACATTTAACCTATTTTTTACACAACGTGGTCAGGTTTGTGTAGCCATTGCCACCCATCCCTGTATATTTCAACAAGCCTCTAATGCTATTGATGTCCCCGGATATAACTGTCAATATGTACAGTCAAATTGCATTTACATTTACATGTACATTTAGTCATGTATCAGGCACTCAACTGATACGTTCCTACAATACAAAGTTCAATCAATTGTGGGTTAAAGGCCTTGCTCAAACACCCATGAGCTTATACAGTATGTTGAATCAGGTCATTCAAGCCATACTGTGCTACAAAATGGCCATATGTCTAAGGGTTAATATACAAGTACTCGGCAGTATAAACTATAGTAGCAATTTGTATAAGAAAATTGGTGTAAATGACACTTGTAAATGAACCATCATGAAATAAAACAGCAAATAATAAACATGCAGGCTAAATAGCAGCAGGCAGTCTGATGATCAGAGGTCGATTGTAATACTAATATTTAACTTAATCAACATTTAACTTTGCATGTTTAGTATAGCAGTCTTAGGCAGATTGTAATTGTTTTTAGTGCGATATTATATATTTTTGTTAAATCCAACAGCCTTGGCTTCATTCTTTGAACTTGTATCTTGCATTTGAACTTGAAAAAGGGTTCAGAGGAAATGCAAAGGTAAAGAGAACTGAGTTTGCTCAGGATGGAACTCAGCTTCTTGGCTATTTTATTACTGGATGGTGAGAAAGAGGGATTGCTTGGTGGCGAGGAACAATGCAGAATGACCCCAACATGTGTAAGGAGATGATTAAGCATGTACATTAATTAAGCTCTTCTTTTGTGAACACATTTGAACAGCGTGCTTGCTTTGAGATAAAACACCATTTGGATTACAAAGTCAGTAAAGACAGACAGAAGTGAGGACTGAATGTAATGTTGCGTCAGAGCCACAGCATTGTCTCAATAAAGACTAGCAAATTAGTTTAAAAAAAAAAAAATAAATAAAAAAATAAAACATTTCTCTCTATAACACTGCCCGTGTGGCTTGTTTTTCAGGTTATATATCCTTACCTATTAAATATTTCTTAACAAAATATGCACAAATGCAGTGACACAGTTGCAAACTAATGAATTACAAACAGTTTTTCATAGGTTATTATATCTATTTTTATATGTGTGTATAAGTTTAGTTCATCCTCATCCACTAATATGTCCTCATTGATACCCAATTTACATCTTCACACTATTCTTGTTGCATTTACCTGTACAGTATGAGGCTCGTAAATGAATCATCACTGTTGTGATGTTTGTAATGTAGGATAATATAAGAATTCATGAGCTGCATGCCATTTGATTGGTGCAGTACAAGTGTTAATAAATAAAACATATTTCAACATGACCAGGGCATCATGGTGGCCCAGTAGTAAGCGTGGTCTTCTCACAAGCTTCAGGATGCCAGGTTCGATCCCAACGTCGGACATCACCTGTGTGGAGTTTGCATATCCACCGTGTCCGTGTGTGTTTCTTCTGGGTACTCCATTTTCCTCCCATCTCAAAGACGTGTGTTAGGCTGATTGGTCTGCCAGTTTGTCTATGATTGTGAGAGTGCATTTGCCCAACAATGGATTGGTGCCCTGTCTCTGGTTAGGCACTGACCTTTTCGCAAACCTGACAGGAATGACAGGAAAATGCATGTATGAATCACTGTGAAAGTAGTAAAAAGTATGTTTTTTGATGATTAGTTTGATCATAATTAACTTCTAAATATCAAATTGACTATTAGAAACACAGTTAATAAGCTGTTGCAACACTTAAGCGCAAACATATATTTTCATGGGCAGGGAAAGGTGTAAGTAATAGACTATTATCATTCTCAACTTCAAGATTGACAGGTTTTTTCTTTCTATGTTCATGGGATTCTTCAGTCGTATCCACGCGACAACTTTAAACTAAAGGAAAAAACGAATCAAAATAATAGCAGTCATGTATCTTACAAATTGCATATTATTGTATGTAATAATACTGTATTTTGCTATAAAGGTAGTCACAGTTATTATTATTATTTGAAATGATTTGTATTTGATATTTGTATGTGAAATATTACATGATATAGATTTGTAGATGAGGTCGATTTGGTTGGTTTGTTATATCGTAAAGCAACTGTAGTAAAAACGACTTTATAATTAAAGTCCGACGTGGGAGAGTTTTATAAATACGATAATCCTGCTATAATAATCACACCAACGTTATTCGTGAAAATCAGTATCGTCGTTGAAGCCTGTACCAGGCTGTACAAGTGTGTTCATTAACTCAGCACTATGTGTATAACTGAATAAAACCCCTAACACGGTTATTTGCAGAACCCCTGAATAGGGTTTCATTTCTTTGATCACAATATTGTGAGACTGCATACACCCAAGATTTCTGCACAGCGTATGAAATGTGGGCGATTGCCCCCGAGAAACGTCCCACGCAAATTGAAATGGGAGAAATAATTTTGCTACAAAGCCACTGTGCGTGTTTATTGCTTGAGGATAGAAAGAGAGAGACGTGCACATTTATGGCTGAGATTAGGTGCAGCCTCCACACTCCATACTGCTGTTATTCACCCTGAGCATGCAGTCATCTCCCCCTGCCTTTCTCTCTTTTCTTCTCTCTTGCTCTTTTTCTTCTCTCTCGCTCTTTTTCTTCTCTCTCGCTCTTTTTCTTCTCTCTCTTAGTCTCAACATTCTATTTTCTCATCATCTAGATCATTTTTATTGTCCATGGTCTTTTCTAACTCTCGCTCCTTTATTCATTCCTTCTCTTTTACTCCCTGTCTTTTATTTCCTCACTCTGTCGTTTTGTTTATCTTATCTTTGTTTCTTTGTCTGTCTTTCGGTCTTATCCTCACTCTGCTGTTCTTGTTTCATATCTTCTTAAGAACTGTTTCTGCATTACTTGTCCAGTCCTTTTTCAGTCTGCATCTTTTCTATGAGTTGCTCGTCTGCTGCATCGCTTCTGTCTTCGGCATTCTAGTGCTTTTCCCTCAACCGTTTCATCTCACTCAACAGCTCTTTTTCTTTCTGATACAATTTTAGTTGTCTAATTGTTTATTTTCCTCCATCTGCGGCAAGTTTCTGTCATTCCCTATGCATTTGTTAATTATTCTCTTCTCAGTGTATTTGTCTCTTTATTCTATTTTTCTCCCTACTTGTCCTACTGTATTATTCTCACCCCCAAACATTGCTGAATAAATTGAACCCCATCATATTTAAGAATGGAATAGAATAGAATAATGTATTATCCACAGTGTGGAAATCGGCTGGATATTTAGATATACACAAAATATACCCAACATGTATGCATTTAAAACATTTCTGACATAAAATGTATCACATAAAGGCATCACATAAAATAACGTACGTCATAAACATATCACATTATGACAAACTTAAGAATAAAGAATACTTTCTACATTTATAAATAAATACTTGTTATAAATATTTGTGGTTGCCCTCGGCATTCTGGATTGCCTGCTTCGTTGTAAGCATTAAAATTGTGTGTTGGTATGAGGCAGTGTGTCATTTATTATCTTCGGTGCCTTTTTTTATAAGTTTGGTCCTACTTTATAAGTTTGTTCTACTACTTTACTACCAATTCTCACTATTCCCATAAGCTTCCCTCTAACAACTTGAACAAATGAACAAACCATGATGTCGACTTATAATGGAGAACTCTTTCAACCAGGGAACTGTATGCTAGCTCTACAACATTTTACAACAAGTATGACTGACCTCATACTTCTGTAGTTTTTAATTTTAATGAGATTTATATGCTGTAGGACTTTTTGTATACGTCAAAAGGGGGCGGCACGGTGGCATTGTTGCCTCACAGCAAAAAGGATACAGGTTCAGTCCCAGAGTGGAGTGACCTGGGTCCTTTCTGTGTGGAGTCTGCATGATCTTGCCGCGTCTGCGTGGGTTTACTCCGGTTTCTTCCAACAGTCCAAAGACACGTGTTAGGTTAATTGGTTAATTGGATATATATGTATATATACATACGACTAGTCTTGAGATGAACTTGCGTATGGATCTAAACTTGTGTGTCACTGAGATGGCCACTGATGCCGATTGTGATGTTCAAGAAGCAAACAAACAAATACCCTCAAAACTAAGGCAGGTACCCAAAGTTGTGCCGAGTTATTTAAAATTGCTATTTAATAGTCCTGGAAGTATCCATTATTAACTTACTAGCCTTGGTGGCTCGTATTCTTAAGCTGACTTAAAACACTAATCGAGCCATTTAGCTAATTGGGGAAAAATTCTAATTAGAAACACATTTGTTTATTGATAATATGTTGGAATGTTGTGCTGTGTAGAGAAAAGCTGTAGGTTCAAGGTACTGTTTTTCTCCTTAATGAAGAAGTATTCTAAGACAAGCTTGTTGCAGCATTTCTAACAGTTCCTCAGAATAGTCTCTCAGATAAGATAAGTTCCATAGCATAACACATACCATGTAAAACAAAAGGATGCATCATGGCCTCATTTGTTCATATTTTTTTTTTCCATCTGACATGACTAGATATGTCCATCAATGTTCTTGCTAGTGAGCAGTGGCTTTCTCCTTTCACGAGAAAGTTTTCCTGAACGAACATTAAAATCGGGCAATGTGAAAGATGCCTGTAATCACAGTTATCGTTTATGAGCGATTTTGTTGGTGAACAGCTCACAGGGAGGGAAATATAGTCTGAATGTGGATCGGTAGAGTCCAATTATTTTAGAGATTTTTAAAAACTTTTTCCAGACTGATCACCAACTCTTTTTCTTTTTCTTTGAAATTATCAATGACATAAATCCACAAGCGTGCCAGATATTGATAGATCCCTGTTATTTAAATCCAGCAGAGCATCCTTAACATTGGTAGACAGTAACAAAGTAAAGTACTTTGTTACTATACTGAAGTAGTTTTCTGTGTATCCGTACTTCACTGAAATATTTCCATTTTGGGTGACTTTAACTGCATTTCAAGTCAAATATCTTTATATCTCCACTACATTATGTGAAATATGTCATTCCTTTTGGCAGCACACCAATCGGGCTATAGTGTGAAAGTTGCTTTAAGGACCTTTGAGGACTCATTATCCTAAATCTGTTTCATTATTTATTTTGAATTGTATTGCTAATTTACATTTTATTATTGATTTAAATTGTTTATTATTTACTTAATTTTACTATTACTACAAAATAATTATTTCAATCAACATCTAGGCCACCCAAGGATGATGGGTCCCTTTTTGAGTCTTGGCCATCCCAAGGTTTTTTCCTTCTCTATTCAGGGTGTTTTCCTCTTCACTGTCGCCCTAGGCAAGCTCAATTTGGGATTGACCTTTTAATATATGATAATATGTTATTGTAAAGCTGTTTTGACACAATGCACCATTGTAAAAAAGCGCTATATAAATAAATTTGACCTAGACTTAGAACTTAGAACTTTATTTGATCTGTTGAACTAATCATGTCAATTCTGTTTAAAGATTTTGACACAAGAGATTTCTAACCTACTTAGAGCCAGGATAATTCATGGTACTTTTACTTTCTAGCTTTTTTGGAGCTCCAAAGGGAGGGCATTTCTAAAAGGCTCAAAAACTGTCGTGCAACCTGTAACTTAGGATTGAGTATTATTCAACTTATTGTAAACAAACTAATACATTTTGTTTATCAAAAACATAATTATTTACAATTCTCAAGGAAAAATACAGGAACATTGTTTAATCTGAGTATAGCGTCAACTCTGGGATATTGATCTGGTCAGTAATTTATTATTATTATTTTTTTATTTTTTTGGGGGGGGTTGTTAATTAGTTGCTTTTTACTTTAGTGTTCATTAATTTAACAACATGTGAACTAGGGGAGCAGCAATGGAATGGCCAGGAATAGTTTAATAGGTGGAGGCCATTCACATTTTGACTCTCCTCATCTTTTCTGGATGATTTTTTCACTAGTTTTTCAAGTTGATCAGGGTCAGAATCACTCCTAGTACCATGGTGTGGTCCTTTGACCATACAGAGGTTGCACAGGCAGTCCAGCTCCTGCAGCTGGCACATCAATACATACACTTGCCAGAAGTTTTGGTGTGTCTCCCACACAGTCTTAAGAAAATGGATGAGATTCCATGGAGCCAGTCATTTCCAAAGAACGTCCTTAGCCCCTCAGCAGGACTGGTATGTGCTCCTTTACAAGGAGAAACAGGATGAGCACTACCAGAACTCTACAAAATGGCCTCCAGCAAGCCACTGATGTGAATGTGTCTGACCAAAACAGTCATGAACAGGATGAAGACCATAGAACACCATAATAGGCAGATTCACCACTGGTGAACCTGTGCTTTGCACAGATGAGAGCGTGTTCCGGAACTGAAAAGATAGATTTGGCAGGGTCGCAGTAGTGGTTATACCACCTATAACCAGTTTGGTGGTGGGTCAATGATGGTATGGGGAAGCAAATCTTTGGAAGGACACACAGACCTCTACAGGCTAGACAGCAGCACCCTGACAGCTATTACGTATCGGGATGAAATGCTTGGACCCATTGTCAGACCATACTCTGATGCAGTGGGTCTTGTGTTCCTTCTGGTAATTTCTATTGCCTCTAAATTGTAAAGAGTGAGGAATTGCAGTTAATTGAAAAATCATTCTACCAAATTAAATCAAAATTTTGCAAAAAAACACTATCATGAATAAGGAGTGATATCAAAACTTCTCTCAACAACCCTGGGAGAATTTGGAGATGAACAATGCTTTTTCCAGCATGATAGAGCACCACGTCACAAGGCAAAAGTGATAACCAAGTGGCTCAGTGAACAAATTTTGAAATTTTAAGTCCATGGCCAGGAAACTGAGCCTGTGGTCAGTCCTCAAAAAGAGGATGGACACAGAAACTGTGATCCAAGTTGTGATTAGGCTATAGAAGGCTATAGAATAGGTTGCCATCATTCAAAATTTTGCAAAGAAACTGATATCCAGCATGCTGAATCGAATTGCAGAAGTCTTAATGAAGAAGGGTCAATACTGTAAATATTAAGTAACTTTGCTTAAATTGGATGTATTTGTGAATAAAAAGTAAAAAATAAAAAGTACAGAATGCTTAGAATTGTACTTTGCTGTACCATATAAACATCTGACAAAAGGTTCTAAAAAATTTTTAAAAAACCACGTGTAAACCAAAACTTGTGTAATTCCCAGAACTTTTGGCCACAACTGTATCTGTAAAGTTCTTATCTGTATTGTGTTTTCTGAAATGTAAGTAAATCACGTGTTTTGCTGATAGTTTTCATTTGGAACATGATTAATCCGAGTCTTATTCAATTAAATGGAAAGACACTGTTTGCTAACTAACGGTAACACTAGAGGATGGATCTTGTTACGGTGAAGTAGAGTAATTATTTTTCTTCACCTTTTACCAGAGACCTATTTACTCAAATGCAACAGTTTCAGAAGCACCAGTAACATGATTCAGTTTCACATTTTATAAGCTTGCACCTTAAAAAAACCTGTATAATTACAGAATGAAAGAATGTATTTTCTAACATGGCTCTGTTATTCCAGCAATTGTAAATTACAGTTCTCATTTCCAATGTTATTGTTCTCTTAGGGTTAATGATACAAAAAAAAAACATAGATCTTTCTCACTCACTAACCATATTTAGTCACTTGGCCTTAACATTTTGCTCATTCCTCTTTAAGGTTCCTGCTTAATTCTGAATGAGTAGGTTGTAAAGTTAGATATTATTTATCTCAGAGACATATTAAGTGTCTGATGTTTGTTCCTAGCTTTGTAAGATTACTTATGAAATATGACCTTTTAATCTTCATTATTTTAATCTATTTAAGTCCACCTTCAGCTATGCGTGGATGGGAATGAAAACAGAGAGATATAGCTATGCTTAGAAACAACGGTTTCAGTTTTGTGTGGGTGGTGTTACCATATAGAATTGTTGGATGCCAGCAGGCTGACTAGGCAACTGCAAATGTAAAACAGTTTCTGGCAGCCATGTCATACACTAAAATGTAGTATAAAATGTTACTGTTTTGATTTATTGAGCTTAAATGGACACTGCTGTCATGTCCTGCTCCTCTACCACACCTTTATACCAGCGCTTTATGTATTGAATGCCGTTTAAGACATTTGGGAGTAGATGGTTTCAGAAAACCTTTCGATTTAGACAGATGTCTGGCTAAATAATGGTATTCTTGTGTCAAATTGCATACGTATGTAAACAGATTTTTATTGTGTGTGCGTGTACGTGTGCGTGTGCGTGTGTGTGTGTGTGTTGTGTTGTGTTTTGTGGGTTATGTGCACAGTGCCAGGCTTCCCATACCCTGCTGCCACAGCAGCTGCAGCCTACAGAGGAGCACACTTAAGAGGGAGAGGACGCACCGTGTATAACACATTCCGGGCAGCTGCTCCTCCGCCACACATCCCTGCGTATGGCGGGTAAGACCATAAACCCACCCACGAACACACACACACACACACACACACACACACACATTCGTCACTAAAGAAAATAATCGCTCTCATTTGCTAATTCTGTAATAACAGGACAGTAGTGTTATTTATATGATGTAATCTATGCTCTATCTATCGTGCACGGTGGTGCAAGCTGTTAGCATGGTTACCTCACAGCGCCAGAGATTCCCGTTCCAAACCTAGACCCTGCCTGTATAGCATTTGCATGTCCTCCCCATGTCCGTGTGGGCTACTCCGGGTGCTCTGGTGCTGTCACATTGTGAAGACACTTTGCATTATGTTTCATTATTGCTCTGAATTGGCCCAGTGTGAACGTGTCTGGCTGGTGTCAATGTAACCTTGTCCCTGTTGTGAAATAAACAGAAAAATAAAAGCTTCAACTTGAAAATGTGTAGGACACAAATGCTTATACGAAGCACATTCATTAGGGCCAGTCTGAAAGTGACAATAAAAGTCAGCAAAGCAGACAATAACAGTCTAAGGAATAAGCCCTAACGAAAACTGACACAAATTGACAACCATGTTTCACGTTGTGAATGGAGGGTTTTCCTTTATCCAGACACTTTTCATTCAAACCAAAAAATATATATTTTGCGCTTATCTGCCGCAAAATATCTTTCCACTAATGTTCTGGTTTGTCTACAAGATCTTTAGCAGCCTGTAGATGGGGTTGGTATAAAAAGGATGGTGATAATGAAAAAAAAAAAAACCTTTATCCACAGTTACCAGATATGTTAAATCTGTTTTGGAAATTCTTCCCTTAGTGTGCAGTGTTTGACATGGGGAGTCACATGGCAAGAGTGAAATGCAGAATGCATTATTTAATCAATGTCACAACATATTAAATAAAATAAGCTTTATGTTAATGGATTGCCCATGTGTAGTTGTGTGTAAGTGTACTAAGCATTTTTAAGTTACACTATGTACTACAATAACCTTCGGCACATGTCAGGCGTGATGAGAGCTGAATGGGAAAAGTGTTAAGGAAAAGTCGTGGTTGATATCGTATTTATATGTAGTCATCGTTCACTTTTTTACTCATCATTTATTATACATAATATATTTTTAAGTTACATTTTAAATGGAGATAAGTATATAAGTATTCAGACCATTTGTTATTTACGCTTGAGATTTAGCTCCGGCCAATTTATTGATTGGAGTCAGTTGATTTAGTTGATTAGGCATGATTTGGAATGGCTCACAGCAGAATGATGTGTGGAATGCACATCAGAGCAAAAACCAAGCCCTGAGATTAAAAGAACTGACTCAGAGAAGAGCCTAAGAGACAGAATAGAGTTGAGACACTGACTGGAGATGGCTACAAAAATTCTTCTACACTGAAATCGCCAAAGACAACGAGTATTATTTTCTGAGACCTGCCTACTTCACCAAACTACACTCATTGACAAAAAAATAGATAAAGCACCCAAATATAGATGTCAGACTGATGGCATTTTGGCATGCAGCTATGCCACAGGTGGATATGTAAATGATTACAGGTGTGGTCTGCTTTTGGGTAGTGTACCTCTTTATGAGAGATAAGCCTATATGATGCATTTGCTCATAGATGGGCCTGTTAGTCCTGCACACTCCGCACATGGCCCACAAATGCTAAATTGGTGATAAGGAAGGCCAAGGAAGTTTTGCAAAGTGGCTAGGACATTCCTGCGAAACAGAGCATGTTTGCTGTGTGTGCATACCCTCATGGAAGCACAGTCAATGACCCTAAACACATAGCCAATAAACCACAATAGGCTTATGGACAACTTTGTGAATGTCCTTCAGTGGCCCAGTCAAAATATCTATTTATCAACTTCTCTGGGCTCAGAGACATCTGGAATGGGCCATCACACAGTGGAAACATGTATTATGGTAAAATGAATCGATATTCTAGTTTTCAGACAAAAAGGACCATCCAGACTATTAGCAGTCCAACAGCCTGGGTCTTTTATACAGAAAAAAATATAAGACAAAGTCAAATCATAACAACTTTGGAATGAAAATGGAAATCCCTTCTAGTCTTTCTTTAAAAAAAACTTTATTTTTTGGCATTTCAATAATTTTCTCACACATTTCTTGACCACTGGAGATGATCTATTTTACCCCTTATGCTCCTAGACTGAGTAGTAGTAGTAGTAGTAGTAAAATACACTACTTTTGTACCATTACATTAATTCTTTATGTTCCAATTTTTTGACATTACAAATTCAAAATCAGTAAATGACAAGACCAAACAATGACCATACGAGGAAAGTGGCAGGTAAAATGAAACTCTGAAGTAATCCAGGACAAAAACAAGAGTGATGAGACACACTGCCTCTGAGATTTCCCCTTTATAAATTGTCAAAAATGGAAATGCAAACATCAGGTCACTAAATAATGTCATCACATTATCATGAAAGTCTTAAGCATTTTGTCTACATTTACCAAGATGCCAGCACTCATACATTCTGATGCAATGAATCAATGCTATTGATGGGTTGCATGGTGCTACAAGCAGTTAGTATTGCCACTGCATAATTCCAAAGGTCCCAGGAACCTTCTTCCCCATGCTTTTCTGGGTAATTACCACATATGATAGGTTCATTAGGGTCTCTGTCCCAGTTCTTTTACGTGTGTCCTATGGTTAGCTGGGCCTTGTTTACGGTTGGGTTATTTCTTGTGCCCATGTGCTGCTGGAAAGCTCCTCTATTAAACTGAATTGGAATAAGTTGCTATGGAAAACGAGTAAGTGATTATTGTTGGAAGAACAGAAAATTATGTTAGAAACTCCCAACTCAA
>JAUZST010000458.1:0-30429 GCA_034779995.1 Parotocinclus haroldoi
GTTGTGGCTTATTCCTGTCCTGTGTTACATTGGATTTTGTTTATGTGATGTGAGATCAGCAAAACATTGAAGTTAAGACATGTTTTTATAAAGATGCTTTGTAGTTCTAAGGATATTTAGATTATTTTAATTTAAAATATATATTGTACCATTTTATGGTGTATTTCAGGTTAGGTTGGCTCACTGTGCTGTCATCAAGAAAGATGGTCGAGCAGGAGCTGTATTTGCGCCGCATTGGGCCAGATGGGTGTTGCTGAAACACAAAGCAAGCACTCATCAGGTCATGCTAAGCCTTATATAGGAACATCCAACATGCAAATAGCTGAATCTAGGCCTTGTAAATCTAGAGCAGACATCTGCAGGCAGAGACAAGCTAGGTGTCATGTGCATCAGAGCTGAAAGGGTCAGCGTCATGTCAGGAGTTTAGTCATGCAGCACATGTACTCGCCATAGGCAGATTTCAAACCAAACAAAAGTGGATAGAAAGCAACTTTACAAACTTGAGGGTAAAAAAAACTAGATACAGCTAAATCCCAGTCTGAATGTACAACCCCAAATCAGAAGTAGTTGGGGCAGCATGGTTTGTTTGGTTTTAACGCCATTTCAGCACACTGGGGCCATATATACTGCGGTACATAAGTTGCGTTCTGAGTCTATGTCATGGTAAAACAAATTATGACTGATGTTTTAAATGTAAATCTGTCAGGAAGTTTAGAATTTTTTATGGAGATATCGTCTTGAGTGAGTTTTGAGTATTGTTTTCTGTCTTTCTCCATCAATGTGTTGAACTGTTAGTGTGACTTTGCATAAATGGTTGGGTGTTGCATCTTCCCCTTGTAAGAAGGTGTTTGTATGTTAGCTTGGAGTGTCCAATGCATCATCTTGTAGTAGTGATTTGGTTAAGGCGACTCTCTATTCTGGTGAAGGATTTCCCTACTTCCGGTTCGGTTTCAATCATTGTGGATTGCGGTCCTACTCATTTTGCCATGTGTTATTAATGTGTAGAGGATGTTGTGTTTGTGGTTTGCGAATATGACTGCTGCTGTAACTCTTGTTTGAGTTTTGGATCTGCCCCTATAAATTGTTATATGATAGATTATTCTCTGATACCCATAAATAATCTGGAAAATTCATTTGGATGAATGTTTTTCTTATGATGTTCAAAAAAGTTAGAATATAGTTTCTGTTATCTTGCAGTCATGCAAGGGGGGATGTGGTATTGGCTGATTTGTTTCGAGTCAGTGAGTCCATGTGGAGTTCTATAGCTTTTCAGTCTGTTTTAGTCCAAGGGGGTCGCGTTTGTTTTAGTATAGGTGCTTGAAAGGATTTTCAAAAATAGCATGGCGGGTTGGATTTGGCACGTTTCCATATAGTTTTATAGCATACTTCTGTGCAAGATTTTGTCTTCATAGGTGGAGTGGAGAGATACTATAAACACCTAAGGCAATTCTCAGCCCTAATGGTGTATTGTGTTAAGCGGTAGTAGATATGATGGCCGAGTTGCTTCATATAGGGTACGGCCATAATCAAGTCTGGGTTGCACAAGAGCCTTGTATATTTACTTTAGCAGGTGGTAGTCTGATCTAATTCTAGTATTTACTAGTACTCTTTTAACGCTTAGGTTTTTATTTTTTGGACCCACTGTAACTTGCTCTATCTAGCCCCATAGCAGGTTAGTGGTGTGAATAGTAACAGGGGGTTGGATAATGTACTTCTTTCACAAAAGTGACAATTCAGCTTGCCAAAAATTTAGATACTGGGGTTTAACTGCAACTGATATAAATCTGTCTAATACGAATGTACGTTTGCCAGAGTAGACAAACGGACCTGGCTGCTTCTTTTAATATTCTACAATCTTCTATAACATATGTATGTTATCACAAATAAAACTGGACTGAGATTAATGCTTTAAGCAGTATTGCATTTGGGGTTGTGTTCTGATTGTTGTACTTACATGGTTCACATAGAGGCTTTTCCTCTTTTCCCGAACTGTGTGTAGAAAAATAAATAAATACAAGCTTTCATAAGTAACAAGACACAGTTAAAAAAACATAACACACAACTATTTTTTGGAAGACATTTGACTTACAGTACAAAGCTTAGAAGTATAAAGGCATCTGCGGTTTGTGTTTGCCTATAACTCCCTGGGATTAATTTCAGTTTGCAAAGGCAACATTTAAAACGATGACAAGAATCCAGGGACCTTTAAGGTCTCTTAAGAGTTACGTAACTGTTACAAATTCATTCTACTGAATAATTCACTGACATAATGCCAAATCTCAAGGCTCAGATACTGAAATCCCACTCACACCTGTCACAAATTTAGTGTGACCTTCTGTTACAAAGGACGTGAGTCTCTTTGCTAATTGTATTAGCTTAGTGTCCATAGACCCTGGAATTTGAATGAGCATAAAGTTGTAGTGGAAGTCATAGATACTTTATTAATAATAATATATAATTATATAATACGTAATTACATAAACTGATTATAGATCTTTAACTGTCACCTTAACATGGGATGACTTTTGTGTTACAAAAGTACTTTTGAAAAAAACCCAAATCAAATTCCAATTTTAGATCACAGCAACTTAGTGTTACGCTAGTGTGAGCCAAGCAAAGGCCCATTCTTAATAGTGTGTCTCTGTGGGAGGTTGGACAGAAACGAACTTAAACCTCTAATACATATTAATTAAGTCTGTGCAGTCTGACACCGCAATACATACACGCACACGCACACATACACACACAGGTACTTTAATTCTGCTTATCATAGAAATTGCAGTTTAAGGTAGACTGAACTGAACACAAAACATTTAGTCACATGCATGAGCTGTCTAGCTGCTGAATGGCACAGTCACACAGAGTACATACGCACAAAACATTTAGGAGCATGATTCCATTAATACAGATCACATTACAAATACAAATTTATGATTGTGACTTCAGTGTCATTTACTTATAGTTATTAACGAAACAGTACAGTGTAGCTCGCATAATAAGTTTCCCTCCCAAATGTAGTAAACTTAAGACATGTTTCTGCACTGCAGCTGGCACTACATTTTGCTTCTGGCGTTCTGGTTATAGAGTTTTAACAGAAATCCAGCTGGTGTTTGTCTCCCACTGCTGATAATCGCAATCATTTAGTGTAGTTAGTATTGTTTGATGTTACACCAATTCATCATTACATTACAAAATTATGTTTTGCTATACATTTCCAACAGGACATTATTCGCTTGTATTGTATCAAATACTGTTATGACAGTCAATATGCTTCTCTAAGCATATCGAGGATATAATCAGTGCTTAAAGAACACTGACCAACTGAATGATAAATGAGAGCAATTGTTTTTAATTGTATGCAGTGCAGCAAAATAATTCAGTATGAGGTAATATTTAAATAGTAGTACAAGAAGAACAAGTCAGAGTCCAAACATGTCATGAATTGTCAGCATTTGGAGCAAGTGCCAAATTATGGAAACTTCATATATAACCAATTATTTAAGCTTGTAGGAACAGCACAGTGGAGATAATACAGGATAATACAGAACACTAGATAACAGGATAATACTGGTATAAGACTGAATATAAGTGACTGGTATAAGTGATGATAGATTTGCTTGAATTAAACCTTTTGGACATTTTGCTAATGGAAGCATAGCGAGGACTGCTAAACATGCTAAAACATGGACGCTTAAAAACACACATAGTACTTAATCTCAACCACTAGACATACCTTTCTTACTGGAGGGAATAACTGAAAGACAAGAAGCAACGTGGATTCTTATCAGACTGATTTCTTAATAAAGGAAGTATACTGCTCACAAAAATAAGGGGATATTTCATTTCGTTTGTAATTTTTGTGAGTAATATACATAGAGAGACACTGATGTAATATTCTAAAAGTTTATCATTCATACTCAATTTGCTATGCAATATAACTAACCCATGTAAACATATGTTCAAACAGTCTTCTGAAATCAATGACGTTAGGATTCCAAGGTTTCACTGTATTTTGAATAAATGATTGCATTTATTGTCTTATTAGCATAAATTAAAACTCTTCTAATTTATTTTGGTACAGGGACTTAATATTATTTCGTTGAAGATTTATACAAAAAGTACAAACTGAAATATCTTTCTTTATTTCTGAAGAATAACAACAGTTATTTAAGATACAATGGAATATTTGTGTACAGTTTTAAACCTCCGTTTCTAGTGATTCATTTTGAGAGTTTAAGGTTTGTGTTTAAAAACATATACAAAAAATTGTGCATTGGTCTGTCTTATTTAGACATCGTAAACGAATCATGAACTTGGTATTGGCAATGAAAGTGATTTGTGAGCATTGTTATACACCTATAGCTAGTGATTTCCAACTATGTTATGGATTTATATACTGACAAATTTGATAAAAAATGGCTAGTATATGCTAATAAACCTGGATGTGAAGGCTTAAAATGAACTAGTCAACTTCTGTATAGTTACCTGATCATTGCTAATTCAAAATCAGTGATAATCATATAAGAATATAAAGACTTTCAGACACTCACCGTCAGTTTGAGACTTGCTGAGGAAGATGGTGCTGGCCCGTGGGTGATCAGATGGATTATACTCCATGTTCAGCTCTAAGGAAAAACACAGAACCGAATCAGCAAATGAAGCTTGTAAATACACTGATGCTC
This sequence comes from Parotocinclus haroldoi, assembly GCA_034779995.1. NCBI lineage: Eukaryota > Metazoa > Chordata > Actinopteri > Siluriformes > Loricariidae > Parotocinclus > Parotocinclus haroldoi. Next base: position 4,683 of record JAUZST010000458.1, read on the forward strand.
ATTTTAAAATGGAGAGAAACCGAGTCAGTTGGGAGGAAAAGTATTGATTTTCAAGGTCCATGCAGTGTTGTGAGGTGAGTGAGTCATTTGGGTATGAGAAGCAGTGACATGAGCATCAGTTAGGTAACAAGGCTTCCATAGAGTTGAAGTTACACGATGCAAACACTGGGTGGCACAGCAGAGCATTAACTGTACCGATCTGAAGGCATAATCCTCAATCCAAATGTAAAAGTGAAGTGATCGAAGTAGTGCAGTGTAACAAGACAAATGCAGCAATGGAGGTAAACCATAATTCAGAAACCTTTCAGAAAACTAATGTGTTTCAATTTTTGTGGCATGACTGTATTTATTATCATTATGAAATTGTTGGGTAAGCAAGACAAACAGTTGGATTTTTCCAGCAATCTGTTCTCAATCTGTTCTCGGTGCAAGTATATCCATCATACAATCTCAGTCTGTCTGCATGCAAACGTAACACAACAGTATAAAAGGTTGCCATGTCCACTTATTTCTTAAGAGACTTTGCTAAGACCTGGTTGTTTTTTTTTTTTTTACTCGTTGGATTTTTAATGGCTAATGCTTAATAAAATGAAATTTGAGTGAATAATAATTTTTCACATTTTTTTGTGAGAGCAGCGGCTGATTGAAGTAAAATTCTTATTAGTCGTGCATAGCCAGAGGTTTCCCCTCGTCTGAGTACTCAAGTGCATGTGTACTCGATCGGATTCATGATAAAAATCGAATTTTTAGCAGTTATCAGATTATTAAGTGAATAATTAGTAAATGCACTAAATAACAAAACCAAGTGTTTATTTAAGCAGGTAGATTACACAACCCTAAACTGGCATCTATATCATCTATATCAATCTCTAATTTGTTAGCTGCGGTGGTATTGTACCACCAGAACAAATGGTAACAAAAAAACAACCATAAAAATTAACTAAATAAATAAGTGTGTTATATAAATCGTAATACATTATATTGAAATGCTAATTTAGATCATTTTAGCATCATCACCAATTAACGGAAATATGCTCAGATCTAACCAGACTTTTTTTTTTTTTAAATATGTACACATGACATCAGCAGTGCAGACAAAAAAGGAAATGGTGGGGAACACCCAGCAAGAGGAGTAGGGTGGAAGTCGAGGAAACAAACTTTTTCATTCCACAGTTTTACAAAAAAGTTCATCTTTCTACTAATTTCTATCATTCACATTTAGGTGTGTAAACGGCATGTGTGGTTGAATGCTGAGGTTAAGGCGCTTTGTTACTGAAATGACAGGCATCGTGAGGAAATCAAGATACAAAAGGCAGGGTGGCTAAAAGCAAAAGAGAACATGGCATTGTGCTGCACAGCTTTTGAAGCAGTGTGGGAGAGCCACTCAAGCCTCAAAGGATCCTGAATCTCACTATACGCATGCACGCGCACCCGCACACACTAGAGAATAAAAGATGGAGTTCTGTTCAGTGTAGGAGGAAGGTGACATACTGAGAACAGTTGCTGAGGGAGAGCATCTGCATTAGTAGTAGGTTTAAGGACGTTTACCCAACTGTCAACTATAAATGTGCACATAAATGCACTACAATGAGGCAATTTCAGAAATACTGACTAACATTTTATGCAGCTCTTATTAAATATGCACCGACTGCAATTTTCTTGGTTGATTCCATTTTTTAAACATAAGACAAGCCAATTCCAAACAAAAGACCAAAGCACCCTTATGGTGTTGTCATCATATTGGCCATAATGAAGTGACTTGAACATTAACGGCTTACTTTCACCACATGCATATTGCAAAGTCGTCGTCTTCTTCACTTATGAAGAACTTCCACGGTGAAGACACGGCTGTTGCGAAATAGATTCATATTCCCTCATTAGTACTGTGCAATATAAGGACAGACTATTTAGTTTAGCACTAAACCACAGCTGAATTTAACACTCTCACTTCACAAGTCGTTTTTGTTTAAAATTATTTTAATAATCAATTAAAAAAAAGAAATTGACAATAGGTAATGTACACCATTAGTAATTTAACTATTTAAAATAATTTGACTGGAAAGGTCACACAGTTTACATAGTTAGCAGTACTGATGTGCCTCTGTTTCCTTGGTTTATGACATTCTTATATGCAGCCAGACATAGGGCTGCAACAACAAATCGATAAAAATCGATTATTAAACGTGTTGGCAATGAAATTTCATTTTCGATTCGTTGTGTCACGCGATTTATGCCTTATGTATGAGTGACTGCACTGTATAGGCAGGATGAATTGCATTCAGACAATAATTTACACACCGTTACATTGTGCCAATGTGTGCATATCTTTTTAAGTAGTTTCAGCCCTAGCCAGATGTCACTTGTTTAACATTTTATAACATGAATACTAACAGGGAAATGTCCATGCAATTATTTCCATTACCAGTACTGAGTACCAGAGACTGCAGAGTATAAACAGATCATATAACTGATATTAATGATCTACTTATGATTAAGAATGTCTGATTTGTATCAGTTTGGAAGTTATTACGAACTTAACGTCACCAGTGTGAGCATACATTCAGAGATGTTTACCACTGTCAATCAAAAAGATAAAGCCAGTTAAACAGTTATTATTGCCCTCAACTTCCTTGTCAAAGTCAGAAGGCCAAAAATGATTGCTTGTTAATAGATATCAATAATCTGGTTTACATTTGAGGAAATAAGAATGGGATAATAATGTTATATATCATATTCACTAATCTGTCGCTCTGTAAGATCCTAATACAAATAAGTTGGAAGTGTTACCTCCCTCGGTCTTTGTAGGTTTAAAAAAATCTTTTACAGACTGTGTTCATGGGCTTAAAACACTTTCTCTACAAGCTGTGGACTGCTTGCAAATGTGCTGATATCAACAGCCATTAACTCTTGATTATGTCTCTTCTAATTCACCATTTTTACCTGGAGGGAGAGGCGGCAGAGTGCTACACGCACATACTGCCTCCCTGTGGCACATATATGCAACACATATGCAAATACTTGGGCTAATAAAATGAGATATCCGACCATCTTTCATGGCAAGGTATTACAATACTTTTCTAGTATCAGTATACCATGAACACTTGTGCACAAATATTGAATTCTGAGTTAAACGTTAGTAAAAGCACTATGCTGTTCATGTGTGGTTGTGTTTGTGCTGGGGTTGCTGTCATGCACTGTGCAAATGTGACCAGCACAGAATTGGTTACTTGAGTGATCGGCAGGTCACCAGTTATGGCCTATCATGCTGAATTCCGACCTATTCCAGTCATCGGCCAATTGATCAGTGCATCTCTAGCTGCTGTGGATCAGTGGTAAGCAATTGCTGCTGAAAAGCGCATCACTTGAGGAGCTGGGTTTAGTCCCCAAACTGGGCTTGCAACATGACAACACCCCAAGCTGGGCTTGAGCTAGTGTCAGGTAGTGCAGGCCCTGGCATCAACAGAGTGCCCTATAAGAACAGAATGCCCTCCGAATTAGGCAGAGTCAAATTTTCAGTTTAGGTATACAAAATAAAAACAGCGGCTTTTAAGGCAAAAAAAAAAAAAAAAAAGTACACTGGAGGAAAAAAGAGAAATGCAGCCGGTATCATCTTGTCGGTGAGAAGAAAAACTGGTTGCTTTAATAAGAGAGAGGTAGACAGAATCAGCTAGCATTCTGTATATATTTAGTGTGCTGTCTGGAATACTAATAACAGCTCAAACAAACAAATCAAATAAATATTTTAAAATCTTCCAATTGTTATTGCAGTGGATAACCCCATTTACATAAATGTTTATGTATTTTTATGCATTCTTTCCTCCGACAATTCACTGGCAAGGTTTGTACTGTAAATATGTAAAACTATTAAAGCTAAGGCATTTATTTCTAATGAATAATTTTTTATTTTTTATTTTAAAAATCATAGGAGAAGGGGAAACACCAATTAAATAGTGAACAATTAATATTCAGGCCAACTGAAATAACAACACGTCACTTGAAATGAAAATGTATTTTACATTTGTTTTAATGGAAAAGCAAGTTCCATGAAAAGCTGTAAATAAATAACTTGGCACAATAAATAAATTAATAACTTGCAAACACCAGACATTTTAACTAAAGCCATGTGAAAAGTAGAAACTAACCCGTACACAAATGTCATATATTGCCATGTGCAGTTTAAGTGGGTGAGAAAGAGACTATTTTGACTTTTAAAAGGGTGTTTAAACCCAATGAGCTCCACCGTGGGAGATATTTCCTTCAGAGTAGGAAATGGCATCCATTATTTCTTTCCATTTTCAATCCTTCTCCTGCTGTGTTGCATTTATAAATGGGCACATTGGAGAAAAGTATCTTATTAGTAGAGGTTTTATAACTAAATTTTAATTAAACCAAATTAGCCAACATGCTTAAGTTTACATCGATTAAAGTACTTAAGGTTCTTAATGTCATTTTCAATTCATTTTCAAATCACTGCCCAGCCCTACCACTGGAGCATCCACTTCTTATGTTTAAAGAGAATATTTGCAAAAATTCTTTAAGCAATTATTTAACACTGCACATTCCCCATTATATTATTGTTTGGTATTAATGTTATTATTGCATATTGGATAGATGGATGCATCTTTGCTTGTTTATTATGTTGTTACACTGTTCCTCAGGCCACATTTTGGCTTAGCCCTTAGCCAGATCAGAATACACTGTACACATTTCTGAAGATTTTACAAACTTTTAGGTACTACCGTAGACAAAACAGCATAGGTAAATAGATGAAGTCTGATAGACTGTTTGGTTAGGGTTATGGCTCTGTTTGGGTTTCTTCTGTAAGATAGAGAGAGTATTATGTTAGGAAATTAGATAGATATTGAGACACAAAATGTAAACAAGGGTGACTGGATTAGAATAAACAAGTGTTTTGATTTAAATACACAAATAAATAACCTTAGCATGTATTATGAGTAATGTGCTATATCCACTGCTTTAACTAGTTTCCAGAACTTTCCCACAAAATTGCCTTGTGTTAATTAGCTCTGTACTTTCCTCAAACCAGAACCATTACACTTCTAAACTAGATATCTGTAGCCCAAATATAACAGTAGAATTTACCAACATGATTTAAGCAACAAGCCAAAACGAAGCAATATGGTCTGCAGCCCTAAGCTAAATACACAGCCAATTTTAAGGTTAACCAATATTAGACAAAGCATGTAGTTGTTGTGAACATTGTGTTGGACTTGGAGACAGGAACCAGTAACGATGTAGTCACAACTTCCTACAATAAACAACTGTGAAATGCTGTGTTTTAGAGGCATATTGTTAATAGAAGACCTTAGCTTATATTTCAGCTGTTAGATATTTAAAAAGACAATTTAATTAGACATATTCAAATAACTAAATCAATTATAATGTAGTACTTCATTCAATGGTCAAACTGATTGATGTGAAGTAGAAGGTGGTGAAAATTTAAGTGCTGAGATGCCTAACCAAGGGTCACAAAGCCTAGAGTCAGTAAAATACAGCATGCAACATTTGCAAGTTTAAGCAAATTAAGCTCCCTGGCTGTCTTTGAAATTCATCAAGCCAAAAGCTGACAAAAGGAGAATAAAAGTGGAAAAACACTTAAACATATTCAGAAGATAATATTCTCCTCTGCAGGTGTGTCCTTACATGGACATTGATCACAGCATTGGTGGCTAAAAAGAAAATACTGCATTATGCTTGTTGGCATAGTCACTAATTATTCTTACACATGTCATTAATCAATGACCTGATCAATACATACTGAGTGAAATACAACTGGAGTGGTGTTAAGAGATGTACAGTGTTGCTTGAAAGTTTGTAAACCCTTTAGCATTTACTATATGTCTGCAATCAGTTGTTTACAATCAACAACAGGACAGTAATCAGGCACTCTATTCTATTTGAAGAACAGAAATCAACCATAGTCTTATGTTCACCCTAAGCATGCACGTAGTCCTTCCAAATTATATTTAAAGATCAATAAATTTCACATTGTTTTACACTTACCGATGTTTACTGTTGATAATAATAAAATCACTAAGTAATATTTTTTGTCTCATTTTAACTGGGTTATCTTTACATTTAAAACTTGTTTGAATACCTGACGTTTTAGGTCAGAATTATACTGCACATAAAAATTCCCTCAAAATGAAATATCCCATAGTGCATTATTCCCTAATTTTGTGAGGAGTGTAGATACACTGTATACAGTTCTGAAGATTTTACAAACTTTTAGGCACTACTGTAGAGGAAACAGTATAGGTAAATAGATGAAGTCTGATAGACTGTTTGAATAGGGTTATGGCTCTGGTTGGGATTCTTCTATCAGCTAGAGAGAGCATTATGTTAGGAAATTAGATAAATATTTCTTAACTTATCACAGCAGCAAAACTTGCAATTAAACTTTAGACAACATGCAATCAATTACCAAGCATTATTTAGCTTCAGACACTACGGCAGAAAAAGCCAATTAAGACACCAATCAGAATACTGAATTTCAATAATATCTGAAAGCAATAGATGGACATGTGACAGAATAAGCATCTGGACTGTTATTATTATTATAACATATGTTTTTCTTTGCTGTGTTTTGTTTCAGACAGTCATTGTTCATGTGACCCCTTGTATCTTTCTCCTCTTTCTAGTTATGCTACACTTGGCACAACTGGGTAATGATTGTTTTCTTTTTGTGATAATTCTTTTTGAATATTTAGTTTGGACTCATTTAACTCTTATTTGGACCCAATCAATTATCTAATCAATAGTTCTTAAATACTTGTTTATTTGTGTTTCAGAAGAGACCGAAAGGGTCTGAAATATTATGAAGAAACAATGGGGGGTAAAAAAAAACAAAAAAAAAACAAAGGAGCAGACTACAGCACTTGGTTAAGAAATGTCCACCATAAAATTTAAAACCTGGTAGAATAGTGGTGAAAGGTCAGATTCACTCATGTATCTGGCAATAAAATTAAGTTACTTGAAGATCTGAATAAATTGAATGACCAGGGTATCCCATCAGTAGATGTTTATTCCTGGATAGCAAAAATATATTCCAGGACAATAATGTAAAAATTCATCCCAAGTTCAAATAGTGAAGAGTGGTTCTGGGAACATGAGGAATTATTTTCACATCTGAACTGGTCATCACAGAGTTTTGACCATAACTGCAGTTTGTGGAATTTTCCACAAATTTAAAACAAGGTGTTTCAATACAGTGATTCTTACTGTTATTAACTTTTCTTCACAGTCACTTAAGTAACCCACCAAGTACTTACTTAGGCACTTAAAAGACAAACACTCTATATAATCACAATAAGCTGTGATTAAACTCTTCCATACGGGAATAACATGGATCACCAGATTCTGGACTGTACCTCCACTCTTAACATGATTATCATCAACAAGTTCCGAATGCATTCTTTGCATTAACATTTAGGCCTAACTGTTTCTGAGCGAACAAAAATCAACCAATTTACTCTTAGGAAGTGGAGGGCTGATGACAGTAAGAATCATCAGCAAAACAGGAAACACTTATCCAGTGCTGTTTTGCAATACAATAAAATAATTCAGTGAGCATTTCAGGCTTGGTGGTTAGCAATCATTTGTAAATTGCAGTCATTTCTCTGAACAATCATGGACACCTCCCGAGTTTGGTTTGAATGTGTACAGCACAAAGTGAATATTGCTGTCATTTACGAGCAAGCTTTTCACTTGGTAAGGGAGCTTTTTTAAATATTTAAAAGTTACACATTTTTTTAAAATAGTTACATAGGATCTATAGGACATCAGAGATCCAAATCAGTACAGACAAGAAAATATTTTAAATAAACTAGACTATAAATTAAAAGATAATGCTAGTGTGTTTAGCACTTTTGGCCACTGAAATGCAGGTCAGGTCATAGTTATTGCAATGCTGACATACTACAGTATTTAGTCAGCAGTATACAGTCAACAGCCAATTTAAACACAAGTGATGCTTATACTCCACTATTTAACACAATATGTAGTTATGAGAGTAGAATATGGTAGGTATGTTACAAGGTAAATATTTATTCCACGTCCTGTAACACTGTGCTGCTGCATAGCAGGAACCAAAGGTTTAGAAATGCTCTCCAACAGGGCTAATAAAGCTGTGCCAGACTGCACAATGGCACTCACCTCCACCCAGCTCTGCTTCAATGTAAATAGAGTAAGGGATATGGGACACTGGTGAATGGTCTAATCTCTCTGGTCTGTGTCACCTTGAATGATGTAAGGCTTCTTTGGGCAACTAATGTTAGCTGAAGATACAAATGCAGGACTTAAAAAAATGGACACAATACAAGAGCTAAAGGCCCTATTTTATGATCACCATCCACAGTGTGCACTACATGAGGTTAAAATTCAGAATATAGTTATGCTCTGGTAACTGAAGGTCACACTTGGTAAATTGAGTTAACAGCTGTTTGGTTAAAGAAACCTAACGGGTAGCATTTTAAGAAACAATGCTGTCTGGTTCTAACGTTCAGATATTGTGCAACCACAATTTCAATGAAGTTAGGATGTTGCATAAAACATAAATAAAAACAGAATATGATGATTTGCAAAACCTTTTCAACCCATATTGATTTTATTACACTACATAGACAAGATATTTAATGTTTTTTGCAAATATTCACTCATTTGCAATTTGATGCCTAAACTGGATTGTTGGCTTCAAAGACCAAAGGTAATGCTAAGGGTTAGTCCGGTAACCTCTTTCAAAAAATGTAGTGCAAACTCCAAAAAGAGAGTTGATTCTCACGGACCTAAAATTCTGATGGATCTGCAGATATTCTCCATTATCAAGTTTATCTTCTGGTATTGGTCCAGATACTCCAGTTTCCTCCCACCTTTCAATTATGCATGTGAACTCTTCCAAACATTACTAAGTCTTCCTGAAAGCAGTGTAAAGGAGAACGCACTTCCTGTTCAGGAAAAAGGCCATAGCAGCCCCCCTCTACTAACAAACTGCAGACATGCACAAGTGTGAATAAATCAGAGGAGAGCATTGTGTACTGCTGACGCACAGTGAGAGAAGGGAAGGAAAGCCCATTGTGTTGCAAATACCACACTGCCTAAAGTCAACCATTAATGCCATGCATTCTATCATAAACTAGCTGGGTGAGAGAAAGCTACGGAGTCAGTGAGAGAGAGACAGTAAGATAATGTGTTGTTAAATTCCATATATTATCCTGACATTAAATCTTTCAATCTTCTTAAAAAGAAATCAATAAAAAATGTCACCATTAGCTTAGGCCTAGATACATCAGTGTTTTAGCAATCATATAGTGACCATATATAATAATTTCTCAATATATGTATTAGAATACAATTAGAATTGAATGAATAGAATTCACATCAGTATTAAAAAATAATCTATATAAAAAATAAATAAGAAAAAATATTTTATATTAGATTTATGGGTCACTTCTTGTAATGCCACGCTCTGTGTTTGGTTCATTTATGCACCTCTGGTTCTGCTTTACTGTAGAAGCGGCCTGAGAGTCCCTGAATAGGTCTCAGTCTGCTTCTAAAATTCTTGTACTACACTTGTTTGGTGCACACGAGGGTTCGAATCCAGTGTTCACACAGTTTCAAATAAAATACAGTGATGCAGCAATTTTGCACCAGTATTCATTGTAATCTAACCAAAGCTGCTGTGTAGAACACCCTACAACTAATCAAGTTGTTAATTTTGTAATCAGTTGAACTTCTGCATTTGGGCTACACCACTGAAACTGCTGTGTTAGAAGAATCATCTGCTGCTTAGAAGGAAGTAATGAGGATCGTCTATTTATAGTAGATGCATAAAAAAGCTTTTTGACAGTTCTGTTGGGTATCATACCTTTTGACGGTGATCTTTCAAATGCCTTTGTTATTGCAATTGATTAACTGCTGTTTCTGGCTTCTGCAGAACTACTCTTTACTCTTTACTCTTTAGGTTCCTTCCTTTTGAGTTGGACAAAGTTAAAATAGGCTGAAAAAATAAGCTAACAAGCTAGATAACTAGACTAGACTAGATAACTGTCACAGTCGCTGCAGGTTTGTTGGATTCGAAACCATAATGCACATCCCAAAAGTGTTATAGTGGCTTTAGATTGGCTGACTGTGGAGGCCTCATTGCCATGTTCAAGAAATCAGTGTGAAAGGAGCTTGGTGACAAAGATGGGTACACTGTAATTATAAAGGTAAGCTGGCAACAACAGGTTTCTTTGTAGGTAGGAAAACTTGCAACATTGGTAGTGTATCAAATACTTATTTTTCCCCACTGTATGCACATATCCCATATACAATTTTCAATGTTGTATTGTCCAGTTTTGGTGAGCCCATGCAAATTGTAGGCTCATTTGCCTCTTAGCTGACAGGAGTGGCACCTGGGTTTACCTTCTTCTGCTGTAACCAAGCTGATAGTGTTTTCTGTTTTTTTCTTTTAGCTCGACTAGTCTCTCCCTCACACCCCATGAAACAAGATTTATTTACTGGAGAGACTAACTTTCTTTGTGTAAATTCAAAGTCACATCTACATTAACTGTTGTCTCAGGTTTGTCTTTAATTTGCTGTAGTACTAGCAAAACGCAACGCAATTATGTCATGAAGTGGCGACATACACATTCTTGGAGCTGAAGCTCCAAGCTCATCTACAACCCCAATTCCAATGAAGTTGGGACGTTGTGTAAAAATAACTAAAAACAGAATGATTTGCAAATCCTTTTCCCATATTGAATTGAATACACTACAAAGACAAGATAATGTTCAAACAGATAAACTTAATTGTTTTTGCAAAAAGATTAACTTATTTGGAATTTGATGCTTGTAACACGTTTAGGAAGGCTCAAAAACACCTGTTTGGAACATTTTACAGGTGATTGTCATGACTGGATATAAAGGGAGCATCCATTAAAGGCTTAGTCGTTCACATGTACGGATAGGGCAAGGCTCACCACTTTGTGAACAACTGCATGAGCAAGTAACCCAACAGTTTAAGAACAACATTTCTGATGGTGCAATTGCAAGGAATTTAGAGGTTTCATTATCTACAATCTACAACATCATCAAAAGATTCAGAGAATCTGGAGAAATCTCTGAAAGTTCAAAAACCAACAATGCGGCTTCAAGTGCGGGTACTAGACTGGCTGTGCTGTGACTATGAAGTTCAAAATACAACAACAGAGACCCCAGACTGTTGAGCAACTGACGTTATACAGCAAGCAAGAATAGGAAAGAATTTCAACTACAAAGCTTCAACAATTAGTGTCCTCAGTTCCCAAACGCTTATTGAGTGTTGTTAAAAAGAAAGGTGATATAACACAGTGGTAAACATGCCTCCGTCCCAACTTCTTTAGAACATGTTGCAGGCATCAAATTCAAAACGAGTGAATATTTGCAAAAAAAATTAAAAATAACGTTTAATGTCCATTTGTACATTAAATATCTTGTTTTCAACTGAATATGGGTTGAAAAGGGTTGCAAATCATCATAATATGTTTTTATTTATGCTTTACACAACATCCCAACTTCACTGGAATTTGGGTTGCACTTTACTCTGTTCTCGGCTCTGTTTTCTTCATCTCTCTTGGGAATAATCCCTCCACACATTCATTTCACTCTCCATTGGTTGTTTCAAATTAAAAGCCCCCTACAGGGTTTTGCAAATTCATGACACTTCATAAAGATTGAAGTAGCAGCAGTGAAAATATTGTAGTGGCTGGTCTCTACTACAAAATATAGATAGTGGATACACTGGATCAAAAAAGCATATTGACTATCAAGGTAAGAATTTATCATCATATCCCACCCCCAGTATGAGCATTCTCCTTTGACATCTGGCATAAAAGTATTTTTGAGCTGTGTCTCATGATCACAAGCAAATGTGAGGTATCCCAATAGCATGAGATCCCAGTTCAAGTCCTGTGCATACGAGTGGCCCTGACCTACAGCAGATACTCACTGTAGCTAGGCAACACAAACATAAAAAGGATCTCTGTTGTCACTGGCGTGTTGCTTCAAAGCCAGATGCGTGAGCACGCGCACACACAGCAAACACATCCGTTCACCATCACAAATTCAAATGGTGAGTAAGAATTTCAATATGCCATTAAGTTAGCACACATTCAATTCAATACTAGCAAATAAAGAAAAAAGAAGGCTCGAAGCTACGCTGAATGTTATGTTACTGGAATTTGCAAACACTATTGCAGCATAATGTTTAATAGCTAATCCTCATCTCTCTGTGGGTAGGAAAATAGATTTCCAAACCACTCGCGAAACACTAAGGAAGCATATCAACCTTAATATGATTAAATCCACAACGAGATCCATATCAAGCTTAGTTTGACTAACAGTGAGCTAAGCATATGTATGATCATTGAGGTACTATGACAAGGTACTATGACAAGGATCATTAAGGTACTATGACAGTGGGAGTTCAGGCTACCTGAACTCCCACTGTCCAAATTCCTGCTATACGTCATTGGAGTGTTTTAATATTCCATACTCCGCACAGAAAGAACTTAGACCACTCCACCTACGACAGAACCCAGGACCTTCTAATATGTGAACTACTAAACCCATTTTATTAATGCTAATCAGGAAAATACGGGAAGAAGCTGTTGTATTCAATGATTATTTTGAGGTAATGGTCGTTTCTTTTGTCCCCAGGGACATGCGTTCTGTTTTGAATAGAGAGAATTAAGGTAGAGATTTACCCACTCCTAGTCTGAAATCAGCGCCCAGCTATCGCAATGTGCAAATATCTTAGGGTTTCACCATTTATATTCTACTTATTATTTCAGTTAGTTATCGCAATACTTTGTAATTCTACAAATACAGATGGAAGCCCATCTGTTTCTCTACATACTTTTGTTAGTCTGCTATAATCTGCTCTCTAATGCTCAGGGCCAACACAGAGCAGGTACTACACTGCTCACAAAAATTAGGGCATATTTAATTATGGGATATTTCATGTTGGTGGTGGATATTTCATTAAGGTGGTGGATCATTCTCAGGTGTGTTAGAGTCTGACACAGTGATTCCGTGGATCATACACAACAGTGCTGCTAGAGTTTTACACCACCTCAGTAAAATTCAATGTTCCGTGAGCATTGATGTACAAGAAGATGACTACAACTGATGAGCAACAGATGAGCTACTGGCTCTGATTTTACATCTGGTGAATTGTGGTGAATGTTTTTAGCAAAGAGGAAAGTCAGTTAACAATGGCTTAAAACTTCAGCAGCACCGTCATGTCTTATCCAGCCATACAAGTTCAACACACACTAACACACCACCTCATCAGTGTCACTGTCTGTCTTTCTCCTGCGGGAGTCCTGACCATTAGAGAACAGGTAAAAGGGGGACTTTTTGCTGATTCTTTCCCAGTACATTGTAACTGGTGAGTATTCTCTCTTAATTGAAAAATCAAAAGACTAAACTTCTATGCTAACAATGCAATTGTAATACAGAAACAATAAGGGATGACGTACAGTTTATAGTCACTATGTAGAAAACACTGTAAAAGCCACAAAATAAGTATTAATAGTAAGTAAAATAAGCACATGCCTGATATTTTCATGAGCATAATTACATAAATATATAATTATCACATATTAAAGAACTAACAGCAATTGATAACAATAATGAAACTGTATCTGACACTTCAAATGTTAAAAAAAATATCTGCTGTAGACAGCGTAAACATTCTGTTAGTCTAAAAAAAATAAGACGTTAGATATGTTTGAGGAATAAACTTTAGAATAAGACCATTATGCAGGACTTTCAGTAATATCTAGGACCTTTTAAAAATATAATCTACGCTCGTGTTGTGTAGGGGTGTTATTCTTTGTTAGAGTCACTCCAGGAAGATGTGGCGCTTTGTCAAGAGAGGAGTAGCACACTGAAATGTCATCTGTGCACATACGCACGCGCAGGTTATCCAAACTCAGAGGAACAGCAACACAATAAAACATACATATAGAATAGATCAAATCTCACATCAACATGGTTAAGTACAAGACTCAGACTCTTCTCATACCTACTTGATCTAAACATCTGATTTAAAAATCCATCCCTCTTTTCATGTGAAACCTATCTGAAATCTACAGATCCACTTAATCCAGATTATAAGGGCTGGGGTCTAACTGACAGAACAGGCTGCATGGTGGGCACAAACCAATCCACTGTAATGGAGAAAATGTGAGACAGTTTTTTGACTGTTGGAAAGCTGCATTTTTGAGTTTGAGCCTTATTGTGTGCATCTAAAGCCAGATGTGTCGATGATGCTTTAGATGTTCAGTTAATGGATTACATGTACTAGAAAATCAATTAGGCAGTTTGCAATATTAGACTGGGCAAGTGTGCAAAGGTCAAAGAGCACAGTTGGACGCAGGAGAGTCGCGTAATAGCTTTAGAACTATTATATAGACATATTAGATAGAACTAAAAGTCATTTTAACACGGTGATGCAAAAAGAAAGTGAGAGGAAAGAGATCAGAAGAGGGGTGACTGATTCTATATATCAACATGGACTAATACCACTGAACATACAGTAAGCAAATAAAACTACAGATAAATAAAAATATATAAATAAATAAGCAAGCTTCAACAGAAAATACAAAAAAAAAATTATGGAAACTAAGAAATAATCTGTGAATCACAGATAACAGGAAATGGATAGATAAGAAGAATGGATAAAAGAGAAACTAAGGTCCTGTGGGCTGGCTGTTGCTGCCTATTAGCGTACTTGATCTCTGTCTCCTTTTGAATATTTGTTTTTTCAAAGCTTTTTCTGTTCATCCAACTATGGCTGTTCTGTTGATACTAAATCTAGTGCTTTCGGATTTCTACACTCCAATCTAGGGTATTGAATATCATTTGTCAAATCCAAGCCCACAAATAGCTGAGAACAGGTACAATTGTAGTAAACAGTTTCTAGTAATAGTTTCAGACCAAATGAGCAACCACTTAATAAAGCAAAACCATCACTGCTGGCAGGGTAAAATTGCAATAATGCCTTTTATGACATGGTATTCAAATCTGATCTGTGCACTTTTATTTCAGTGTCAGTCTGTGCTTGAATTAAAGTCAAACTATGTGTGTCAGTACAGTTTGCGTTTTTCCCAAAGAGTAATAAAAGACATGCACATTTTGTTTTATCAATGTTCATTTAATTACTTAGACAATACATGGATAATACAATACTCACAGACTCCAAACACACCTGTAACTTACTGGAATGGATATTGTTAGGGTCTGCATGAGGAGCAAGTCAAAAGCGAGATTAAACATTAGACCTATAGTCTAATTCTATATACACAGAATACACAGTAACATGCAGAACTTATATGCCTTTAAAACAAGAGTCTGGAGGTCCAGTTTTGCCTTTATACTGTATATTCACTCAGACTGTTCACGTCTCCTACAACCTCAAATCTGCTGGGACATTATGGAAACTATTTACATGTACATTGCAGCACGAAGCCAGGATATTTAATGTTTTGTCAGAACAACTTAATTAAAGTTGTAAATAAACATCCATTCCTGCATTTCTGACTGAAGCAAGAGAGTAATCTTTTTAACAATGCATTAAACAGTAATCTTCAGCCACTCTGTTTTGTCTAATTAACTTCACAGTTCTGTATAACTACCTTCAATCTGTATGTGTCTTTGCCTTGATATACAGAGAGTAGTTATATAAGCAAACATTTCAAAAAATATGTAGAAATCATGAGGATGGTGGCTTTAGGCATTTCAAAGCAGAATTATATTGAGATTTGGGGGAACTGCATGGTAAGATACACATCAGCTCCTCTCCTCTGATTTGAATAAAACATTTTCTCTAGGTAAGCTGCAGGAGTTGCTCAAGTAAAGTGTACTTTCTAGGTAAGTAAGTGTACTCTCTTACTAGGGGAGACAGTATACTGTTAATATATGATTTAACTATAGGTCATACAGTGAGGAAAGTAAGTATTTGATACACTTGATTTTTGATACACTGAAGACTTCCCACCTACAAAAATTGATTATTTAAATCATAGGTACTCTTCAACTGAGAGCCAGAATGAAAAAAAACCCCAGAAAATTACATTGTATGATTTAATGCATAAAATAAGCATTTACCTACCACCTACCAACCAGCAAGAATTCACTTTCTCAAAAACTGAAGTTTTTCTTTAAGAAGCCATCCTATTCTGCACTCATTACATGTATTAATTGCACCTGTTTTAATTTGTTACCTATATAAAAAACACCTGTCCACACACACAATCATCACACTCAAAGCTCTCCACCATGCACAAGACCAAAGGGGACATAACGACTGCACCATATTGAAGGGAGGATGTATGAGGTAATGTATCAAGAGATTTTGGCCAAAAAATTCCTTCCCTCAGCAAGCGCATTGAAGATGGGTCGTGGCTAGATCTTCCAGCATGACAAAGACCTGAAACACACAGCCAGGGTGTACTACTATGGAATAACTAAGGACTCCAGAAGAAGCATTTCAAGGTCCTGAGTGGTCTAACCAGTCTACAGACCAAAAGCCAATAGAGAACTGAAACTCAATGTTGCCCAGTGACAGCCCCGAAACCGGAAAGATCCAAAGAAGATTTATATAGCCAAAATCCCTTCTGCAGTGTGTCAAAAAACTACAGGAAACGTCTGACCTTTGTAATAGCAATGTTTCTGTGCCAAATATTAAGTTCTGTTGTATCAAATACTTATTTTCTGCAATAAAATGCTAATTAATTATTGTGGATTTTTAAAAGTTTTATTAAGAAGTGCAAAACCAGAGAGTCTTTGCCAAAGAGTTTAGTGTCGATATGAGATGTTGGGTTGCTCTTTTCTTGCCTCACAGGTTTGTTGGTGAGGTGGGTAGCTGTTGACTTAATATAATTTTTAAAATAGGTATTAATTTTCTTTTCATTAAATTCTTTGTTTTATTTATATTATGTAACTTTTGTATATTTAACCTATTCTGCTCACAAAAAAATTGGGATATTTTAAAATGAAATATCCCATAATTAAATATCTCAATTTAGTGAGTAGTGTATAATGTTGATATGGACATGTGCTTTAGCAACGTCAAATGACATGCCAGAGGCAGACAGATTTTTTTATTTAAATGTCCTAGTATTTCATGTTTATTAGTTTTATATAATGTTGCATGCATAGCAAATGGCTATAATCAACACAGAACATATTGTTTCTGTTGCATCCAATTAATGTATGATTAGTGGTACATCCTGTATTGCCTTTAGCATCAGAAATTAATATCATGGTTGAGAGGCAAACAATCGAGGACAGGTGAAATAGAGCAAACATCATCTAACTGGCAGGTACAAAGTGTGTGTGCGTTGGGGGTAGAGTTAAAAGTGCTTGCTTGAGCCAGCTGAAGTCACAATACGTGTGCATGTGCATGATGTGCAGAATGATTCCATTTCAGTCTGAAACAGGCAAAAACCTGATACTATCTGTTTAAAATACAACCCCAATTCCAATGGAGTTGGGGCATTGTGTAAAACATAAATAAAACAGAATACAATGTTTTGCAAGATCTCGATATCAACAGATATTAAAAAAGAGTTTGGACAGGGGCATGTTCTACGTACCACTGTGTTAAATCACCTTTCCTTTTAACAACACTCAGTAAGCCTTTGGGAACATACTACACTAAGTGTTGAAGCTTTGTACTTGGAATTCTTTCCCATTTTTGATTGATGTGCAACTTCAGTTCAGCTCAACTCAGTTCAGTTCAGTGCTGTTTAACTGCAGTCTGTTCATTGTTGTATTTTGTGCTTCATAATGCACCAAACATTTTCAATGAGATACAGCAAGCAGGCCAGTCTAGTATCCGCACTCTTTCAATATGAAGCTATGCTATAGTAACATGTAGAATGTGGCTTGGCATTGTCTTGCTGAAATAAGCAGGGATCGAATGTCAATCAATGTTTCCAAACTTGACGCTTACTTGCAGAGATTTCTCCAGATTTTCAAAATCTTTTGATGATATTATAGACTGTAAAAGATTAAATCACCAAATCCCATTGTTCCTAAACTGCTGGACTATTTGATCTCTATATGCTCTCACCCATCCTTGCATGTGAACAACTGTGCCTTTCGGAGATGCTATCTTTATACCCATTCATGACACTCACCTGTTTTCAATTAAACTGTTCACCGGTGGAGTGTTCCAAACAGGTGTTTTTTGAGCATCCCTCAACTTCCTAGTCTTTTGTTGCCCCTGTCCCAACTGAATTGGACTGTGTTGCAGGAATATGACAAATTTAAAATGAGTGAATATTTGCAAAAAACAAAAATCACTTCTGCCTCCACAAATGAGGTGAGTTTGATTAAATCACCTGGTCATGAGCTAGATGTATTTAGGTGTTTTTTTAGGCAAAAAAAGCTTAATCTCTGTACCCAATGTTCTTTCTGGCACATGTGGGCAGAGAAGCTAAAGGTATAACACTAAGCTCATCACCCAGCATAGAAGATTAATGATTAATGAGTCCTTATTTTGAGTTTACAGTGCTTGAAACTAGACAGTCTTTTTATTTATCCAGTTCTTTTACACAGTAGTTTGAAGTATGGCAGGTTCACAAGTTTGGCTAACAGCTGCACCCATATTTCACCCAATTGCATCAAGATTAACACCCTTCAATGTTCACTTTAGCCATTTTCCATCAAGTTACAGAAAAAAAGCTTTTCTTGATTACAGTGTATACTTCTCCTAAAATTAGTGGTGTTTTAGAGCAAGTAATACATAGTTTCTTAACCTTTTTTCTACCAAAAATTCTTCATTTAAAAATGAAAACATTTAGACGGCTCAGGACTGAGAAAGAGATAGAGCGGCTTATGTACTGGTACATGAGATTAGTAACTCAAAGGTATAGTTTCAACCAAACCCTTCACACACAGTGAACTGATATGTAGGGTTGGGTATCGAAACCCAGTCCCGATTTGGGACCAATTCCAAAGACTGGATACCCCGTTAAGAAAACATTTTTGGAACTAGTAGGTAGGTAGTAGTCAAGTCCTACTAACATGTTTTAAGTTTTAAACACAGCCACAATTAGTTCGGAAATATGCCTGTGCTAAGGAATCTATCTGCCAAGACTGGTGTGACACGAGAGCTCTCATACGTCATCACATGTTTTTGTCTGGGTACGCTTCACTGCAGCAGTAGCAGGAAATCTGACCTCAAAAGTTCAGGCTCACGTTTAGAGAGAAAACGCTCAGCGCTGTATGTGTGCAAAGCTGATTTGTTGTTAGGTATATTTTACCTGTAAAATGGCAAAATATACGAAGCACCAGGATTTCATGCTTCAGCGTGTTCACAATGTGTTTAATGGACCGCGCTCTCCTAGTGCAAGTGCTGTGTTAGCCAGGGTAGTCTAGAACGCTTAAACAATGCTTTACTCGGCTTAATCTCCTCAAACAATGCCATAGGACAATCGAACTTTCCTCAGTTACTACTGCTGATAAATAACCTTTGGGCCAAAAGGAAAATAATATATTTTATGTTAAGCTGTTTTCCTTCCCATGTAAACCTCTTTTACTTATGTCCGTTTCAGCAGTAGAGATTATTTGTGATCAGTAGTAACTGCCTAAAGTAATTACTTTTGAATGATCTATTATCTTATTTATGCCAAAACATTTGGCACATCACATTCACAGAAAACACAGCACATGCCCACTTATGCTTTTTGAAAGCTAACAGCAAATGTCTGTGATCACGCGGTCACCACTAATGTGTACATTAGTGTCCATGAGTTCCAAGAGCACACTTTATTGTTACAAACATACCCATCTCCACAGTTACCAGGCATATCCAGCCATCACTAGTCACAGTTGGTCTCTGGTAAAAGTGCTAAACGTAATTAACTCAAAAGTTGCATTAAATACAACATGGACCATATCTGGATTTTTGGGCAGCACAGCACTATTGGTGGGTAGCCCTGCCGCCTCAGACTGAGAAGGTCCTAGATGTCCTGGTCCTCTGTGTGAGTATGTGCCACTTTTATCCAATGTAAAATATTACAGTTAATTATAAACTACAGAACCATAAAATGTCAGATAACTGCTCATATTCAAAACAACCATCACTAATCACTGGTGCTAATGCACCAGTGTCTCAGATTATGATATATTAAAATTATGGGTTTTAGGATTATCCAAATTATTTTCACAAATATCAGCCAAAAGGTTTATCAGATTCCATACTAAATAATGAAAAACAACTTGGATAAAGAACATGGATATATCAACTTCACAACACACTTATGGAAGTGGTGCAAGCCAAATTTCTGAGAACTTGAGCTCATCAGTCTGGAAAAGGTTACAAACTATCAATCTCTAAATAGTTGGACTTCACCAAACCACAATCAGACAGACTGTATACAAATGGAACATTATATTTATATATATATATATATATATACACAAAACCACATGCAAGTCACTGTCAACCTCCCTTAGAGAAAAACATTTAATAGTTTGAGAGGTCACAAAAGGAACCTATGGCAATCAATAGTGGTGGGAATCTCTAGGCACCTCACAATTCGATTTGATTACAATTTAGAGAGCAACTATTATCAATGCATCTCGATTCGTTTTTTTTTTCTACACAGCGTTTTTTTTCCCTTTATCATGTGACTACTTGAAAAAATCTATGCCGTCAAAATAGGTCCTAGGTATCAAAATATTACCTAGATTAACAAATTAGTAGTGTGACTGTAAGCCTATGTGACGAACTGTGCATTACTAATCTTTAAAACTGTCTTCCCTGTGCTTATTCCCGACCATATTCCAATCGGGGTAAAAGAGTGGCGTTCTTTCGCTGACATAGCGGCCTCTTTAGAATGAGCTGGGCGGGGCTTAACTCCAGCATCCAATGATTGCCTAGATCCCGCCCCACCATCAAATCAGCTCCAAATGTCAAAAGCGAGAAACTTTATTTAAACTCTGTAAATTTTATGATTTATAACATTCCTTTATTGTTAGAATTAATATTTGTAATAAATTTGTTATAAATTGTGATTTTTTTAATGTAAAAGTTCCGCAAAACCCAGCGAAACAGCGAAAATCTGCGACAGTTTTTTCCAATAATATTTTTTGAAAACCCGTGATGCACGAGTCTGCAAAAGGTGAACCGCGAAGTGGCAAGACAACACTACTCCAGCAAATTCCGAAAGAAAACAGAGTCTCTGTCTCTGAACTGAACTGAAGAATGAGGGTCATACAGCAAGTGAACACAAGTACACAGGCAAGTCAATCAAAAAAATTGCAATGAAAATGCATGCTTTAGAAAAACCTTGCATGCATTTGGTTATAAACGACAACTGTAAATATTGTGATACTGTATATGCATAAAGTGATATAAGAATTTTGCTCAGTCTAAATACCGAATTGCTATCTAATGCTGAAACAAAGCTAGTGAAGGAGGGGATTTATCGGACTGTGGACTGTATTGATGGAGCATTGTCTCATGACTGGCTAAATCCTGAAGGGCATGCTAGAGCATGATACTCTCCTCTCCTTTCTAATCTGCCCAGGACACAGTTTTGGGTCATAGATTAATATCTGCGTGTTTAATTTCGAGTACACTACTAAGCTTAGATTCAGCAAGGATTGCTACCTAAAAAACCTCTTTTGAAGACCCTAGACCTGCATTTCATTTTGGAAATACTACAGAGTGTGCAAACTGGGGCAAGAGTTGACAGGCAGCCATTCCATTTTAGGACCAGCGTGAGTGCAGATGTCTACAGCCAACGAAGCTGAACAGTAAAGTCCCAAGTCCCATGCCCTAATACAAATCTATCTCTCATTAATTTTTAACACAAGTTACTTAAAGATTAAACATGTACTGGACTCTAACAATACATGGCACAGCTCACACTGTGATTATACAAATGAGGGCCACTGTGAGTAAGCACTTTGTAAGCACTGAAACAAAGTCTTGTCAAATAGTAGGCAGTGAGAAATAGGACTAGTGTCCCCTTTCTCTCAAGCACAGGGGCCATTACATCCAACTTTGTGTATAATGCACTGGGAAATTAGGTAAAAGACATTTTATGGTTTAAACATTAGTGGCTGTCTAAAGAAATAAAATGCATCTCACTACCCTACAAGGGTCTGTCACACTTGCTCGGTGTCTGGTACAAAGTGCTGGACTTTTACTCACTTATTCACATAAGGCTCTTTTTTCATGCCTTTCAAGACAGATTTTTCCTCTCTGTCAGCAGGTATTCGCTAATACTAATATGCTGTCAATCAGACATGAACTGGATTTATATAAGACACTTATTAAGTTTTATCATTTCAAAGACCTTGGACATTAAAAACTGTCATATCTGCATTTTTATTATTCTCAGTGGAACTGCAAATTATTACATTGTTCACATAAACCTGACTAGGTATCTTTTGAAAGCTCTTCATCCATTTTCATTATTCTGTGCATATTTTTCAGTATAAACTTTTTGTTCATTTTTCATATTTCGCAGTTGGGAGCACTGTGGTGAGTTACTATAATACACGCGAGTGCCATTCCTCAGAACTACATTAACACAAAATATCTCAACAGTGGCAACTTGTTGGTGCTTGATGCAGATGGTCAACAGTACGCTAACTTTGCCTTTGAACCAGCATAGTGATAGTGATCACTGGTTTTGGCTGCTCCTGTTAAGAGGTTGCCAGAGTGAATTACTGCATATTGGATGTGGCACAGGTTATATGCCATTTGCCCTTCCTGATACAATCATTGTGTTTGGGGCTGGCTGGTGTAAACACATCACTCAATCTTCACATTACAAAATTCAAGTGGGATTGAACCCGGGTCCTCTGACACTGACACTAAAGCAGCTGGCACCGCTCACAGAGCCACTGAGGCTACGCCAGAGCACAGTCGTATTCCATACTAAAACACAAATTTACTAAAAATGTATATTAAAAAGGTTTTAAAAGCCCACCTCTAGTACAAGAACTGTGTTCATTTTCAGAAATAATTTTTACTTATTAAGCATCTATTAATATCTCATGTATGTTGTAAATAAGTAAATATCATCCGGATTAGGCACGTTCATGCATGGATCGAGCTAGGTTGTGGACAGAAGAAGTTCCACAAAAACGGTTAGGCAATCTTAGCATCCTTAATTGAGGTTGTGGCGTAACAATGTTTTTCAACCCTGTTCCTGGATAAAGACAGCGTTTATACACATATTTTCATCATGTTAAAAGCGTATTGTCCTTTGGTACATTTCAAAAGAGAGTAATCCCATTACATATAAACCAGCAAAAACAGAAATAAATGGTTTATCATTTTAAATAGTATTAATCATAGTGTGCCTAGAACAATAACACAAATCAGTGTATTTTCTGACTGATACAACAATTGCCTTGTGAGACTAGCCCTTGCCTTCTACACTTGTGTCTAGCCAAAATGCAGACAAGCAACTGAATCACCCATGCTGCAACAAACCAAAGCACATATTGTTCCTTTAGGGATTGCTTACATATCACTCATCTTGTCATTTGTGTTAAGGTACGGGTGTTGATACACTACAATGCGCAGAGTAGGGGTCCCTTAGAACCAGAGGGGACCAATGATTTGTAACGCCCTGGCTCTGACAATCTCTAACCCATTTTGTGCAGACCATGTTAACTGGTGAAGGCTCATCAACATTGAAGTTAGGTCTAAGCGTTTAATAGTACAGATACATTTAAACTTTTTCAACTATTCTACAGAGCTGTAATAAGGAGACAGTAAATGTATGTGCCATTTAACAGTATGTTCTGTCCACAGTATGTTCTGTCAAATAGGATGTTGGCCAAAATGGAGGTTGACTGTACAATGCAAGAGTCACATGGTAATGTACATTCGGCTGAATTTTAAACAATACCATGTATTAAAGCGCAACATAAGAACATTTAATAGAGTACCGTATTGCATGATACAGTAATTGCTATACAGTCTAACCGTTACCTCGCCAACCTCATGTCTCGTCACCTGTGATGATGGGACGGATTTCCCCGCCATGACCTTACCTTGTAAAGCTGTCAACTTCGCCTCTCACCAAGCTTAAAATGTGACAAATGTCTTGCTAGCAACAAAACTGTACTATGCTAAGCCGCCAAGTTTCAGACCAACGATAGGTGGAACTTTAATCCTACTTTATACTTGTAACACTTCATAGAAACAAATCGTCAATTGTTGACTACTTCTCAGATTAGCGTAATTTCATAGAAATTGTACACTTAAGTGCATGTTTATGTACACTGTAAACATGTACTGTACCATCATGTAGGCTGCTCAGTAAATCACTAAATCACAATTTGCAAACTTGTGAAGTCACCAAACTCACCTCTTGGCATAAAATAGCCATAAAACAAATGTAGGCAAAATAATGAGTTTAGACTGTAAGGTTTTTACAAAAGATCTTTTAATAAAAACCTGAAACTACAGAATGCACCAATTGCAAGTTACCATTTATTATATACATTACTGGCCAATTTCCAGTTTTGTTTCCCTTTTAAAATTAGAAGTGACAGTGTACGAACACAATTTCTAAAGAAACATAGCAGGATCTGTTGGGTTTTACCTGGCTGTATTTTCTCACTAGCTTTAGCTTTGTGTCATTAAACACAAACTACCAAACGCTGCAAACTTGCTCAAACTGTACATTACTACCAACTTTAATAAGATAATTTTACCAGTTAGTGCATTGGTATAAGTGCATGCAAAGAACTTCAATTGTCCTAGTTTTCTTTAAACCTAACATTTTAAAGCAAATTGATGTTGATCAAATGGGTGTTAAACAACACAATTGTTCAGTGACCTTATGCAATCGACAACTAATCAATGAAATCAATTAAAATGATTGGATCTATCATCCAGCACCAACCAAATCAAACAAGTAATCAGAAACCTAGGAAATTAAATCCTGGCTGTCACAGCTCAGTTCACTTCTCTGTCACTTCAGATACAAAGTGTGTGTGTAAAGAAGGCCTGCCTTGACAAATCAAATGCTGAGGAAAGTTGGAACAGGGCATAAGAGTAAGGTGTTTATTGGGAGTACTTGACTGTATGATGCTGGAAACCTCATGCAAATGAGGACTTACCGTCAATGTTTTCACGGTCGCTGATGTGCTGCAGGTTACAGCCAGTATCCTCACGGCTCAGTTCAGCTTCCGGCCGGTACGGTTCAAGCCTGGAATGGGCATTCCGTCGCAGTTTGGGACTGGATGACACACAGCAGGAGGTTGTGTTCCCCATGTTGACGTTACTTAGATAGCGTAGGCTTGGTAACGTAAGTTAAGGTCTTCGCTTTCAGTAATACAGGAGGATGGGTTGGTGGATGGATTGCTACAGGTAGCCAGACAGTCCGACAAACAGATACACTGAAAGACTGATTGCAAATTAACCAGCAGAAAGAGCAAAATATGACAGAAAGCCAGATTAATAGTGAACAAATGGACAGGCAGGAAGTCAAGTAGACGCATGCATTTCAGAAAAGAATCTGATACACAAATAAAGAGACAAACAGACGAATGAATTGGTTGCCATACATGTATGTAAGGAAAGCTATATGAACAGGAAAACTGTGCCCACCCGACACAGGGAGAAGCGGAAGGGGCTTGGCAACCCCACACACACACACACACACACACACACACACACACACACACACACACACACACACACACACACACACACACA
>JAUZST010000461.1:0-23741 GCA_034779995.1 Parotocinclus haroldoi
TATATATATAGATTCTAGAATCTATTCTATATACATATATATAGAATAGATTCTAGAATCTAGAATTGATCCTGCCCTGTGCTGCCTGACCTGAGACCCTTGCAAGGATTAACCAGATAAGGAAATGTTAAACCTTTTTAAAGGTTTAAAAAGCACAGTGTAAACTACTGCTACTATGTACTACCATGGGTTAATTTAATCAATTCGTTTAAATCTACTGTACACACATAAATTTCACAATTTATGCCATGGAAAAATAACAGTCACATTAACTGACATTTACCTTTAGGCAGTTTAGTAAACAAGGAGTAAGACTAACTGTATGTATAATGTTCATTTAATTGTGTTATCATATGAACACTGAACAACTGGTGCACTCTATTAAGGGAAAACTGGAGAATATGACAAAAATACTGAATGTGCTTCCTCACTAGATGCTGCAAATGCAGTTTTTCCTTGGATGAATATGTGCTTTGAGGTTATTCTGCATAATTAAACTAGTATTTTATGTTAAGCTCTACAACAATCAGAAGAAAGAAACGACTGTTATTTGGATGTCCAGCAGCTTTAATATCCACTGATACATGAACATCTTCTTAGTATGTCAAACATTTCTGAATGAGCAAGTCTGTAACACTCCAGACAGAGTGAAACTTTATTAGCACTAATGTAAATGTTGTCCAAAATGGATGCTCCCAATATATTGTAGTTCAAAGGTTTGCCTGAATTATTTCCATAGATTATGAAAGTGTGGATGACATTCGGCAATATCAGAAGATCCTATGCTCCTGTGATAAATAATGTGTATTTATTTGGTTAAGGTGATTTAAATTATAGTCCCATGTCCTTTACATCGCAATTTTAATCAAGCGCTGTAAGTTAAAGCAGAGTAGAACAGCTGATTAAAAATAAGTAATGGTTATGAGGGTACGGCTGGTTCACACTTAATAAGCACTCATTATCCCAATAGAAATACTTTCTCTTGTGAAATCTGCATAGGCAAAGTGAAAATTGAACTTTCTGATTGATGGCATGTGTGACCATCTCCTGTGTAAGAGAGGCTTCTGTGCAAAGCAGAGACAGGTTGTCTGCTAATTGTAGTGACGCCTCAACGCCAAAATGCTGATGGAGCGTAGCTGAAGAGCCAGACTGACTCGACAGCCTGCGGAGCTCCAGTCATAAACTCTCCGGAAATGGAAAGTTAAAATCCCTGCTATTGATGAACAAAGTTACTGGAGTGGCGAGAAAGAGTACATTAGTTAGTTTAAAAGTAGCAATCGAAATATAAATCCTTCTGGAGAATTTATTTAGTTTCATAAGTCCGATTATAACTATTATAATCTGAATCCATACCACCTGTATCGGCGTTGTATCAGACTTCATTAATTAATTAATTTTCTTATCTGCTTATCCTGGTCAGGGTCATAGAAGAGCTTGTCTACCCAGCAGCACAGGTCACAAGGTCAGAACATGCACAGACAGGGCGCCAATGCATTGTAGGGCACATAGACTAAGGATAATTTAGAAACACCAGTCAAAATAACATGCACGTCTGGACTGAGAGAGAAAACACAAGCACCAGGAGTAAACCCCTATTTAATTTTCTTATATTGATATTTATGTACAATGTGGTGCAGCCTAGCTCCCAAGCAAGAGCTTTGCATTTGGAAAGATTATCGAACAAGAAAACGGTGGACGAGCAGTGAATGTACTAATCGAGATTTATACATGTCACACTTGACAATCGTGTCAATTCTTAAAAACAAAGTTTAAAAAAATAATAATTAAATAATCTGCTCCAATGAAAGCTACAATGCTAAGAAAAATGCAAAAAATATGCATATCAGAAACTGAAACTTGTATCACTGACGAGAATGGAGGACAAAATGCAGTACATGGACTAACACTGGACACTGCAAAACCACAAAAGTTGCTTGGGATGCTTAAAAAAAAAGTGGTAACTTGGTAACTTTAGTGCAGGATTGCATGATTTCACTGCATAATGTGAAAGTGGCTGGTGAGTCTGTGAGGGCCGATACAATGGCAGCAGTATAATTTGTTGAAGCCTTCCAGGAATGGGTTGTATAGAGAGGTTATATGCTCCAGCATTTTCAATATGGATAAAAATCCTTTATACTCGAAACAAATGCCTGAAAGAACTTTCATCCATAACAAAGCCAAAGCCATTAAAGCCATTTGCTATTTGGCATAAGAAAACCCCAGGCTATTAAGAACATTAACAAACTCGCTTTTACTTGTTTTCTATAGATGCAACAGAAAGTGCTGGATGACAAAAAATGCAGGTTGAGTTCTCAGTGGGTATGTGAGGGTAAACAGGATAACCACTTCCTGGATATTTTTGCCAAGTATTTACAATGTTCCAGGACAAAATCTTTCACTGATGATGTTTCTCCCACAAAACACCACCTCTTCAATCCAACCAATGGACCAGGACGTTCTTGCAGCATTCAAGACCTACTAACTAAGGAGGACCTTTGCTCAGGCTATTGCTGCTGACTAATGACACTGGCAAGAATTTGCAGCATAAATATAACAGTTGGGTCCCTGAGCAAGGCCCTTGACTCACAATTGCCTGGATTGTAAGACCGTATGAATTGTAAGTCGCTCTGAATAAGAGCGTCTGCTAAATGACATAAATGTAAATGTAAATGTAACCAAAGGGGGCTTGTATGGCATATGACAAAACACTGAAGAGGTATGAGCGGGACTTTTAAAGATTAGGAAAATGCTGATGCCTATGGAAGGCCTGATAGAGATGTTGTTGACATGGTATACAACAATTTAAGCCTTGCCATTTATGAAAAGAACACTGAAGGTTCCTCAGGAGAAATAAGAGTAACAAGAAATAAAGAGTTACTTCAGACAGAGCGAGAGGAAATAGCTGAAGAAGAACAGATGCAAAATGCTTTTAAAGAAGGCTGAAGAAATTAATCCAAACACAGCAGTTTTCACTGATAAAAAGGACTGCTCTTGCAGTGTTTGGCGCATATCAAGAAATTTATGAAGAAAAAAACACAACAAGTTACAAAACACTCAATAGCTTCCTGAAGAATCCAACACTTCCCCAAGAAGAGCTCCAGCCAGGTCCTTCACACGATATGATATTATTGGTAGTGACAGTTCATCAATGGAGGTTACTCGAGCAGAAACTGTTTCTGTGCTATACTGTGAGGTCATTGAAAACAGTCCATGATCCTTTAATAGTCAGTGTGCCTTGATCATCTTTAACAAATTATGTGATATTGGCTAATGGTAAATGTTTTAAATGAAATACAAAAAATGTACAAAGAAACCTTCGTTTAGCTACTGTATGTATTAGTACTTGTTGTACGTACAACTTTATTCTGTACACGATAATGTGCATACAATAATTAAGTTTAATATCTTGTACAGTACATTACAGAGGTGTACCGGCAACGCCCTGCAAGCTCCAGCTGAGCTAAGTGCAGATGACATATGCACTGTTTTTTAGTACTTTTTAATTGTTCAGTAGTACTAAAATACATAACCTGTCAAGAAGATGTGGGTTGCAGAGCTGCACCTTCGTGCGGTTAGCATATATAAGCCCTCCTTTTAAAGCATATATTGTCTGGCCACCTTCTCAGCTTTGGTTTCCTAGTGTGTGCAGCTAGAAGCAGCTAGAAGCAGCTAGGAGCAGCTAGGACTGTCAAGTTGGTAAGTCTTTAGCTTTGTTCCTGTTTGTTGTGGTGCTTTATATTTAGGTTCTGGTGCTTGTTTATTGTTATTGTTCTACAGGCTAGTGTTGTTAGGTTCTAATGTGTTGGATGGTCAGTGGTCATGCCATCTGTATTTTGTGTATTTGTGTAGCTTTGCATGTTAATTTATAGTCATCAGTTGTTTAACTCATGTAGGTGTGTGATCATCTTTGTTTCTAGGACGTGCGCGTTCTTGCCTCTGTGTTAGCATTGTGTTCTTACTGCACTGGTGACATGTTTGTTAGCATTAGCGCTGCATGCTGTGGCTCTTAGTGGCTAATTAGTGTTAGCTTGAGCATTAGTTTTTTTTCTGTTTGGGTAGCACTTTTTAGTTAGCATCAGTGTGTTGCTCGTGTTCTGGTTGTGTTGATTTTCACAACATCAGAAAAGAGCACACCTGCTCTTGTGTCTGGTTTACTGCCTCTTGTTTTTGACCTGTAACAACCCATATCACTTTATCATATATATTAGCGTAAATTAAGTTACTGTATTCTATATTGCCTGCTTAACCGATACCTGCACACATTACTCTGCTAAACCCAGTATGTAAAATGGTGTTTAGGGCTTCTAAGTCACATGGATGTTTCACAGATATCAAGCTTTAAATAATGTTAAGCTACGTACTGTGCATGTCTTATAAACAAGGATAAAAGTGTATGTGTGTATACACTAATGATCAGTATATTAGGAACACCTGCACTTTTGTTTGATTATGTAATCAGTAAATAATGTGGCAAAGGTGTAATGCGTAAAATCACCCTGCCACTTTTTGGTCATAAAGATAGTATTATTGGGAATCAACAAAACATACTTACAGCAACAACTCTCTACCCACTCGCGTCCTCTCCTCCGGCTAAACAGGGTTGTACCAATCACACAGACAAAACCTTCCTATTTTAACAAAAATATATTTCAAGTTTGATATTAATCTTGTCCACAATGCGAGTTTGGTCGTGCATAATTGATTCTTGCTAATGGTAGCTCCAGATAGATGTCCAGAAAGCACAGAAGCCAGTAAATCATTGTATTATCATAAGGAGATTTCAAGTGTTGTATCATCATCTATTCGACTGCTGTTATGCCTGCCAGATTTTGTATGTTATTATTCTTATTTGAATGGTTTAATGATTTGTACCTGATGGAAAACATAACCTGGTCAAATGAATCACAAATTCTGCTGAGGTACACAGACTGTAGGGTTGGTAAGCAACAGCATATCCATAGTTTCAGTGGTTCAGGGTGGTGCAATGGTGGGGCATTGTATTCTTGGCAGAGTCAGTTAATACCAATCAATAATGGCTTAAATGACACAACCTGTTTTGAGCATTGTTACTGACCATGTTCATCCCTTCATGCCCACAATTTACCTTATCTTCTAAGGACTACTTCCAGCATGATAGTACACCTTACCACAAAGTAGTCCTCTCAAATGGGGTCGTTTCATGAACATGAACATGAGAATGAGTTCAGTGTTCTGCTGCAGCCTTCCTTATACAAAGTGGGGGCCAGAATTGCAACCAGTAGTGCTTGTTTTGATCTTTTTATTCATCCTGCAGCAGGATATTGGTAATTAAATGGTTAGCAATATTAAATTATTGCTCAACATGTTGACTCTGACAGCCCTAAAATAAATTGAAGTGTCATGTAAAGAAATTAACTTGCAGAAAATACAAAAGCTAATTACTGAGAGTCCCTAAGGTGGCCACTGCAACCCATTCAAGTGACACTGTTGGTCTATACAGGTTCCATGTCTGTATGATTCACATTATGAGCCAGTTAGAAGTTAAGGTGGAAGAAGGTGGACTTGAAGAGGTGTCTACAGTCTTAACATTGACCGTGTAGTGCAAAATTAATGTGAGTGGGCCTGACCTTTTCAGTTGTTCCACTGACAGATTTTATGCTGTGAACATGTTAACACAAAACACTAATTGTTGCCATCAATGCCTATATTATTTTCACATAACTAGCTTCCAGGTGGTCACTGTGAGGATGTCAGTTTCTGAAATGTGCGAGTGTTAATGCTTGGAGCCGTGAGATCAGTATTATATGTTAGCATTTTAGGGGAACACTGATTAATTCATTTATTTTCTTATCTGCATAATCATGGGCAGGGTCACGGGACAATTGGTACACAGCCGTTCACAGAGAGCACTTTTCAGTCGAATCTCAGTCGTGTCATCTTGATTGTGAAGTAGGCTATACGGTGGTCAGTATTGCAGTCTTCAGTCAGTGCTTCTCCAGTCCTGCCGTTCTGATAAAATCAACTGTATTTAAAATTATTGCAAGTCTTAAGACTTGGATCATTCATATAAAGACATAAATATTGCCAACAACCAATAAGAGAGCCGTAAAAATGTATGAGACATAAAGGAGAATCCGGCAGGGCTTCAGAAACCATGGCTCTCATGGCCTCGCAACAGAGTGGAAAAGGTAAAAAGGTGGACAGAATACTCTGAAGCCCTTGAAATCCCTGGTGAGTATGCTATCCTAAAGTAAACACTCTTCCAAACGGGGACACAGTATTCCTGTCTGCTGAAACTTTTTCCAAGTGGAAGTGTACACAAGCCCCTCTCATCAAAGCTGTGGTAGCCTAGCGGTTAAGGTACGGTTAAGGTATGGTTAAGGTACTGGAACAGAAGGTCCAGGGTTCAAATCCCACCTCTGCCAAGCTGCCACATTTGGGTTCTTGAACAAGACCCTTAACTCACAGTTGCTTGAATTAGAAGACTGTATCAGTTGTAAGTTGCTCTGGATAAGAGCGTCTGCTAAATGCTAGAAATGTAAATGTAAAGCAACAGTGGATGAAGAGAAATCTAGACTTAGAAAAAATAATCTAATTGCAGTTATGTAATTAGTGACCCTGCAAGATTCCCAGTTTTTGACTGTGACTAAAAGTCTGTGAGTTGTCGTTAGATGTGGGAGAGAGTCAGACTGTAGTCTATGGAAAGTCTTTTCAAATGTCTAATGTATGAAAGGACAAGGCAAGAAAGTAAGTTCTGTGGTTAAGGCAAAATGTTGTGAGCAAATCCCTGCCCTGTCCAGTTATTACTGTTGGGTTAAAAGGGCATCTCCTAAATGTACTGGCATCCCTGGTAAAATGCTATGTACAGATATGTGCCATTTAATGACTATCGAGTTAATGTCCATTTACTGTAATGACTGATGTCTTAAAATATAATGCTTTCTAAAAGGAAATAAAAATCTGTATTTAAACTCTGAGCTGTGGATCCAGAAGCAAAGGCGAGAGTTAGACTGAGC
The DNA here is from genome assembly GCA_034779995.1 of Parotocinclus haroldoi. Classification (NCBI taxonomy): domain Eukaryota; kingdom Metazoa; phylum Chordata; class Actinopteri; order Siluriformes; family Loricariidae; genus Parotocinclus; species Parotocinclus haroldoi. The sequence goes on from JAUZST010000461.1 coordinate 6,996, forward strand.
AGTTTATGTACTTGGAGACTTTCTGATCCAGATAATGTGTGGTCGATGTCCATTTCGGTCAACGTTCATGTTTCACAAAACGTAGTGCCTGTAGTTTGAAATATTAAACCACATATTTAAAGATCGAACGGAATATTATTCCATATTTAGATTTTAATTACAATTTCTCCTTCTATGATGCTACTACAGGATAAAAATGTTCCTCTACATCACAGTATCACAAAACCACTCTTGTTTTAGTGTCTTTTCAGATTACACTTTCTTCCACTGCAATACATGTGCAAATGCAAAGAACTGCCAAGTCAAATATCAGACTCGCTTGCAGGGCTTGTATTGCAGCCAACACGTTATCACTTCATGTCAGAACAGCAGCAGGTTCAAACAGTTCTGAAGCGTGGATACCATTAGCACATGCAGGGAGGTTATGGGCTTTATCTGATTCTCTGCTGAGATATTATCTCTGTTAAACCAGTGACAGCCTAGGATCCAAGCTATTTGCTTCACACCATTCAGCTCCAGCCCTGCCTGAGTCCCCATTATGCTGGTAAGATTGATTCTTCTTTCAGCGGGTTCTCGTCGACCCTTACCGAGCAGAGTGCATTATCACGGCAAATCACTGCATTCAGACCCATAATGAAAACTGTAATTTCACATTAAAGGTCTAAGAGAGGAAGTAGCCAGTGCAATTTATCTTGCGCTCATCTCCCTCTTTTGCCCAGAGAGTTGCCATGAGCTGTATTTTATCTCTTGTCAAAAAATGTGCGCAGTTTTCTTTTTGCTAAAATTGCAAATGGAATAAGCAATGTGCTCCTTATTTACTGCACTATGCTGGAAGCGGGGCTTGCTTTGACTTTCTTGTCACATCAAATGAACAGCAGGACAGGATGCTGGATCCAGACATTCTTTAGTCTGTTCACACTTTTCTTCACATTGCTAAAAATCAAAGCGAGCCATGCGCAGCCATGCACATTTTCGGATGCTGCTTCTCAAATGACATGTTTTGTTCATATTCTACATGAATCACAAGCTCTGAAGGAAACAAATTTAATGGATATGATCTCTTTCTGCATTGGCACAGCGACAGTTTGCACTCAAACCCCCCACAACAATCACCACCGCAGGCCTTTCAAAGCTACAGCATCTCAGAACAAGAAAGTATGTATATTTTTAACATGTTTCATAATGTTTTGTTTTTTTTTTAATTCGTAATGGTTTCATGAATTCAGTGATTTGCAAAATGTGATAAGCCATTCTTTTGCTCTGTGACCTAAAATGTGCCACTGATTATCATTTGGAATCCCCTTGTGCATTAAAGCGAAGGTAATATTCTGTAACATCTGATAGCATTTTAATTAGGAAGCATTCAAGCAGACCCACGAGATAATTAGTTAAAAGTCTCTCGTCCTTATTAAGCAAAGTAATCAGGTTAAGCTCATTTATCACTGCGATGAGTGATGCCAACTGATAAAACTCTATAAAACGTAATTGTTTTTAAGAAGACTGTAAGGCTTAGGTTTACTCTGGCCTGTACACTGCTAAATTTATCAAGTTACTTGTTACCTTTTATCCACAACATTTGCTAAATGATGAAAATACTGATGTTGTTTGGAAATTACAGTTATTTTAGTATTGGGCCCGGAGAAATGCACTCCTTGGCCACTATGTAAGGCACACCATCTTAGTACTGTTTGGACCCCTTTGCCTTCAAACCTGCCTTATTTCTTTATGGGATAGATTCAACAAGTTGCTGGAAACATTCCTCATATCCCTAAGGGGCCCTATTGGCCTGAGATATGGTGACTATGGAGACCATGAGTACAGTAAACTCAATGTCATGTTCATTGTGATGTTCTAAAACCAGTTTGATTTGTTCTTTGTGACAGGGCACATGATCCTGCTTCAAGCAGTCATCCGAATAGTACTATGTTTATTAAGGGATGGACATGGCCAGCAACAATACAGCTGTGGTGTTATAAACAATGTGCCATTGGCATTAAGAGGCCCAAAGGTGTGCCAAGGAAATGTCCTCCACACCATCACGCCACCAGCAGTCATTTATACAAGGCAAAATTGATCCATGCTGTCATGTTGTTTATGCAAAATTCTGACCCTACCATCTGAATGTCACAGCACAAGTGGAGACTGGTGATATTCACTGAACATTTCCCTTTTCAGACCATCCTCTGATATCTGTAAAGATTGCTGTGTGAATCCTGAAATACCCAAACCAGCCCGTCTAGTACCAACTACCATGTCATGTTCAAAGTCACCTTCTTCCTCATCCTTCCTTGCATCAGGTCATCTTCCCATGTCAGCATGCCTCAGTGAGTTGCTGCTGTGTGATTGGTTGAATACTGTGGATATTTGTGCTTGTCAACTATTTTTGTTCCAGGACTGCAGTGGCTTAGTTGTTGAGGTATTGTTGAGTTACTGGAGTGTGGAACGGAAGCTCCAGGCTTTAAATCCCACAGTTTTTTTTGACATGACTTCTAAATGTACATATATTGCTCACAAAAATTAGGGGACATTTCCAAATGACGGACTTTAACATTAGCCATTGATTCGTCAATGTTCAGTCTTTTATATAATTTTTGCTAAATATAGGAATTTGTATCATAAAAATAAAAAAGGATCGCCAAAAACGTTCTTTCACAGCAACATGAATTGATTTTCATAAGAACGTAAAATCCGAAAACTGATCTATATATTTAAGCATTTCACTATTTCATGTTCAAATTGGACGTATGGTGCTGCTGACTGGTAGTCCAGACGTATCGTCTGGAATTCTTTGGAAAGTGTAAGTTACTCAAAGGAACACATTACACCCCGATACTCTTTAACTCCTTCTCCCCATCCATCAGAAACTCAGATTCACTCCCCTCCTTCAGAAACAAACTTAAAACACACCTGTTCAAACTTGCTTACAACACCTGACCCCAACAACACTGACATCTTAGCCACCTTTCAATTTTAATATGTGAGTTGAGAGGCAGAAACAATTAATGTTTGTGGGGAAAAAATACAATAAAACCTCCGATTACATATCTGATTTTATACATCCTTATTGTTGGCAAATAATTGTGAAACTGGGTTCTTTTTCTTCAGACTATAACAATACCTTGCGTCTTTTTGTTGCACTCCAAATTGTCCCACTGTTCATATGTTATGCAACAATACATTTTTGTATTGTAGAGATGTAGAATGAGATACAGGTGAGGCTGAAGGAGGTAGAGCAGGAGAGGAGGGCAGAGGAAAGGCTGGAAGAGTTAGAGCAAGAGGAGGAGGAGGGACAGGAGGAGGTAGAGCAGGAGAGGGCAGAGGAAAGGCTGGAAGAGTTAAAGCAAGAGGAGGAGGAAGGAGGAGGAACGGGAGGAGGTAGAGTAGGAGAGGAGGGCAGAGGAAAGGCTGGAAGAGTTAGAGCAAGAGGAGGAGGAGGAAAGGGAGGAGGTAGAGTAGGAGAGGAGGGCAGAGGAAAGGCTGGATGAGTTAATGCAAGAGGAGGAGGAGGAGGAATGAGAGGAGGTAGAGTAGGAGAGGAGGGCAGAGGAAAGGCTGGAAGAGTTAAAGCAAGAGGAGGAAGGAGGAGGAACGGGAGGAGGTAGAGTAGGAGAGAAAGGCAGAGGAAAGGCTGGAAGAGTTAAAGCAAGAGGAGGAAGGAGGAGGAACGGGAGGAGGTAGAGTAGGAGAGAAGGGCAGAGGAAAGGCTGGAAGAATTAGAGCAAGAGGAAGAGAGACTGGAGGTTAGGCTTTAGGCTTACAGGTAAGGTTAAAAGAATAATTATGTTAGTCGTGAGATTGAGCATTGTGACAAATGCCAGGGTCGCTTTAAAATCAGAGCTTTTTGCATATGTGCGTGTGTGCGTGTACGTATGTGTCTTGTATTTAAAAGACCCTAGGTCGCAGTTTTATACATACAGTGCCCCCAAGTAGTATTTAACCCCCTGCAGATATTGCAGGTTTACACATTTGGAGTTAACTTGGCATTGTGATATTTGGACTGTAGATCAGCCTGGATGTGTGAAATGCACTGCAGCAAAAAAGAATGTTATTTCTTTGCTTATTGTTTTTTAAAATTGTGAAAAGTTTATTTAGAGGGTCAGTTATCATTCAACCCCTCAAACCACCAGAATTCGGTTTGGTTCCCTCAAGTATTAAGAAGTAAATGAGCTTCACATGTTTGAATTAATTATCCGTTTCTTGTCGCCTTTTCTAACTATTTAAGCCCCTCCCCAAACTTGTGAACAGCACTTATACATGATCAACATGGGAAGGACTAAAAAGGATTCCAAGGCCATCAGAGACAAAATCGTGGCGGGTCACAAGGCTGGCAAGGGGTACAAAACCCTTTCCAAGGAGTTGGGCCTACCTGTCTCCACTGTTGGGAGCATCATCCGGAAGTGGAAGGCTTATGGAACTACTGTGAACCTTCCACGGCCTAGACAGCCTTTCAAAGTTTAATGCCGTGACAAGGTCAGGCTTGTCTGAAAAGTCAAGGCTGGCCCAAGGAGGAGAAGGAGGGAACTCCAGGAAGATCTCATGGTGGCTGGGACATTGGTTTCAGTCAATACCATAAATAACGTACTCCACCACAATGGTCTCCGTTCCAGGCAAGCCCGTAAGGTACCTTTACTTTCAATGCTCATGATCACTTGGAAGAATCAAACTGAGGCAAACTGGTTCAAGGTTCTCTGGTCTAATGAGACCAAGATCAAGGTCTTAGGTGCCAACCACACCCGTGATGTTTGACGACAGCATGGCACTGCATATGACCCCAAGAATACCATGCCTACAATTAAGCATGGTGGTGGCAGCGTCATGCTGTGGGGCTGCTTCTCAACCAAGGGGCCTGGCCATCTGGTCCACAGCCTACCTGGGGATCCCATTAAGGATCTTATGATGGATAGTCATTTCATCTTCCAACAAAACAATGACCTGATGACCAATGACCAACTTGGAGAAGATCTACATGGAGGAGTGGGAAAAAAATGACTCAGCTGTAATTGCAAACAAGGTTGTTTTTTCCACAAAATATTAAACCTATTGACAATTGACACTGTGAATAAACTTGTCACAATTTAAAAAAAAATAAACAAAGAAATAACATTCTTTTATTTCATGTCCAGGCTGAAATACAGTCCACATATCACAATGCCAAGTTAACTCCAACCTGCAAAATCTGCAGGGGGTTGAATACTACGTGGAGTCACTTCATATTCCTTTGAGGTGTAGGGTTCAGTAGGAATATAGTTAAGTTGTAAAGCCTCTGGACTGCTAATCAAAGGTCTTGTGTTAATATCCCAGCAACAGACCTCAATGAACTTTAAGTCACTCTGGATGAGGGTGTGTTGTGAATACAGTTTTTCATGGATATCAGTTTCGTGGATATGACTATGAATATGCGGGGTGGCACGGTGGTGCCGTGCTTAGATTTGCAGGCCATCTCAGAGCCATGAGTTGCCAACACTAACTGACAAACCTTATTTTGCCCGAAGCTGGTTGATGCCTCTCAAGGTGTGTATGGTTTTGTCTGTGTGTTTGATGGGGGACTCCCTGTCAGCAGTGTACAGGATAAAGGTTGAGTTCTGGTGCCCTCTGTTTCTCTGTCACCTTGCCAGGGATTACCACATTCCAAGTTTGAGAGAGCCTCCAGGATTGGGCTGGGATTCTGGTATCGAGCCTGTGGTAGCAGACTAGGGTTGCAAAAAATATATTTTTTAAACCACTGTAGTTATATTCAATGTCATATTTCTTGGTGTGAATTTGGGTTTGATCCCTGACAGCTGTCCTTGGGTCCAAGTGAAAGTATACTTCTCTATAATCAATCAGCTTTTAATTAAAAAAAAAAAATCTGCATACACACGTCATGAGCCTTGCACGCTCTGATTCGCCTTCATTCTAACCACCTGCACCTGCCGCTCACTTGAAGTTTATCCTTATGCTTATTTAAATATTCTGCTCAATCTCTGACGTTTGACAATCCGTTACTGTGTCTCTGAGCTATCATTCTGTACAAGTAGTCTGGCTTTTGACTTACTGCTACTGGTTTGGGATTTATTCTCTCCCCATGTGTTTTGGATTTGTTTACCTGTTTGCCTGTCTGCTCATGTCTAAACTTTGCGTATCCCTGTTTGACCTGGTATCCTCTATTCACTTCTCCGCCCTCACTAACACAATGCTGCATGAGCTATAGTTTGAAAAGAAGTGGTGGCTGTCTCAGAGGTGCTACATGCAGGTAGCTGTGTGAAAGGGCAGACTAACGAAGAAACCCAATAGATCTTCTATTAACTATTTTTCCCCTAGATATTAGAGACAGTTTGTGGATTTCTATGGCGAAGGGCTATGATTGGTTTGGCACGGAGGATCAGTCTAAGCTCATTGTTGGAATTACTCCTATTAAGATGCTGTCTTATGTTTTCTAAACATGCTTAACCTTTAAATAGATGAAATAAAGCCTTTGGAAGGGGTCTCAACATTTATCCGGACCAGATAATCTACCAAAAATCCTTGCTCTATGTCAGCAATTCCATTAAACCAGCAAATGTTTCTGGATTAACAGTACTTTTTCACATAAATGAACCATGATAGATGAGCGTGGGTGTGAGATGTATTTATGAACTATGTGCCTCTTATGCAAAGCATTACACTTCTCATCAAAAGGCACAGGCTGTGATTCCATTTTCAAGTACAAATCGTGTCTGTTAATTCATTCTTCACTGCAACTTCAAATCAATGGTTGATCAACTACATATAAATAAAATACCTATATGTCAAGGATGCCCTGGACGCAGAGAGAGTGAGGGCGTGGGAGAGACTCAGCAAGAGTTTAAGAATCCGTAAAGGAGATTTTCAGAAGTTCAATTAGTCCAACTCATCATATGTGAGAACCATTGAACAAAGCTGTTGTAAGGATCACCTAACACCTTGAGATTAGTCAAAGCATTGGTCCATTTTTTCCAGTTCCGATCACGTGCAAACATAATCTACTGAGCGCAAACCAGAAGTCTTTTATTGTAACTTGTTACTATTTTAACAAGGACTCATTTCGGACTTTTTTAAATGTGTGGACACACCTCTGGTCAGCATCACATCATGACCAAACCACCCCCCATCTCAAGGAAGGCTGAGATTCAGGGTCGGTAAGTTGGTAAGTCCAGCATCACAAAGTTCTGACATCACTTTGCCAAAGGTGGGATATGAACCATGGTTGTTTTGTATCCTATGTCTGATGATGTGCTTGCTGGTAACACAGGTGTGCATCAGGATTTCAGTATTCCCAGGACCTTCTTGCTGTGAGGTACTTCCCACCGAGCCACTGTTCCGCCCATCAAAGCGTGAAGAAAGACAATTAAGATCTGAGGCTCTACTACACTATGTATCATCTAGAAATGTAACCTTTTGCACATGCCAGTTTTCATTTGTTCCACATACTGTTTTCAATATGTTGTTAATTACATGCACTAAAAATTGCAGAATTATTATTTATAATATTCCAGCAGTCTCCCATCCACAGATTCAACCACTGTTTTATGAAGCAAAACTTTTTACCAAAAGAAGCAGAATTTGTCTTTTGAGCATTTGCTGTCTCTTTCCAGATGCGCTGATCTTTTTATTTGTTACTATTCCCTGCCTAAACAACATAGTATTGCAACTATTTATACAGCATTTACATTGTATTACATATTATTAAATGTAATTCAGAGATGCTTTAAAGTATTCTGGAACATTAAAAAAACGACAATTTAATATATGCAACTTATTAGTCACAGATAGTGACTAACAAATTTGCCACATGGCAACGGCAACTGAGGTTGCATTTGTAGTGTCTGAAGCTCCACATATGATTCCTGTTTCAATGGGTTTGGAATGATTAGGTGAAATGGTTAGATTAGGGACCTTCATCCCACATATAAGGCCTGTTTCTGTGGGTTTGGAACGATTATGGTTACATGATTAGGATACAGTTCCTCGTCTCACAGGAGATGGGCTTCCTTATTACCAGATAGATGAGCTCATTATACGTAAAATCCATGTGTTCTGCCCCATGACCAACCTATACATAGATAGTTCTAGCCGATATGCTAGAGCAGTTTCCCATTGGCTTCGCATCCTATCTCAAGCAATCTTAGGTGCTTGATATGATGCTGTTCGTCTTTGTAATAAACCTCTTTTTACACAAGTAAGACTGTCAGCGGAGATTCCTTCATCAACTTCACAAAATTGCTAATAAATAAACTACACATTGCCTAGTGCTTGTTAGTTTTAATCAATTCTTCACTGAAGGGCTGTAAGCTGTCACCTACATGCTTTATATTGGCAATATTGTTTGTTTCAGGGTCACAAGCTCTATAGGAAAATCATTTCACAATATAGCTGTAGTATAGTCTGTAGCAACAAAAAAGTGGGCCATATGACAGAAAAGACAAACAATTGATGAAGACCTTTTATATATACTTCAAAATGAAATATCCCATACTGTTTGTAAGCAGCGTAGATACTGATATATCCAATATAATAACTATGGCAGAAGACCTAAGCATTGAAACAGACATTTCCATACAGTTTGTTTACTTTCAGTAACCTGATAGTTATTAAGTTCTCTTCAGTTGAAAACCGTAAGGCAGTTACATTTATCGGGATGACTTATATATTGCATTAGACTATGTCAAGTTTGCACCAGACTTCATTGCAGCCTTTTATTTAGTGAAAAGAATGAAGGTCATTTATGCACAGGAGCAGATGATGGTTAGATGAGACATATGATTATTAACAGTGGATTAAAGTCTCCGACAGCTGAAGAATTCAACATATATATGTGAAGAATTCCAAACCCTATATGCCTAGGGATCTCAGTTCTTTTTAGAACACTCATTTTAGAGAGCCAGAATAGGTGTAAGGTGTGAGGTAATTTGAGCCTCTGTCATGCCTGTTGTGCAAAACAAGTTAACTCTGTCGGAACCATATGGACAACCCATACAGCTAGCAACAATGTACCAATGTAACAATGAACTCTTTCTTCCCTATGGCAATCAGACTCATAAACAGCTGAGCTGATGACTCCATTCATTACGCTATTGCACCTGCACTATAAATGTACTTTACTGATCCATTCTGCAATATAACCAATGTAGCACACTAATGCACGATGTATATATTATTTTATATTTTTAATTTGACTACTTTTGTTATTTGATTTCTTTTTTTAATTAGATTTGACTTTTTACTATTTTCTACCTAATACTGCTGACATCCAGGGTGGACTGCAAAGTAAGAATGGACAGAGAAACTTGTTTCCTACTGTTCATATGACAGTAAAAGCGTTGAATCTTTGACTGTACCTGGACAAATCTCGCATAGGCTGCATTCCCATTGCATCTAAAAGTGGCCTAATTCTGTCCTCATGTGTGACGCAGATTGTTTTCTTTCATGGCAGAGTGAATGGCAAAAACACATCCAATCTGGCCATTTCAATTCCAACTAGCCTCTTTCATATGTATTACTGAAATCCAATACATGTCTGATATGCGGCCATGTGACCTCAATATGAGCAGACGTGGAATGCTGTGGGAATCTCCTCTTCTGAAAGCCCTGCAGGACATACTTTAACTTGTGGCTTTGATATAGTCAGGCATCAGAACATAAACTCCTGGATAATTAGTCAAATAGGTTAGCCAGCCTGCAGTAACACATTCCCATTGGCAGCAAGAACAATCCAACCCCTCCTTGCATTTTTTAGCAGTATGGGTCACATTAGATGAAATATCCTGCCCTGCTTCAAAAATCCTGAAGAAAGTTGCTTGCATGGCTGGTTCAAATTTGCTTGTGGAACTTTGTGTATTTAAACCCATGCGAATCACAGTTCCACCAGTAGAGGCTCTGCTCAGTTCTGTCCATACAAGGTCATCCAAACCTTTGCCTGTTTTTGCCTTGTTGTCCTCGTTATGTCTGTTAATTTAGAGTTGCCACTTACAGTACATTACCATGAACATCAGCTTTAGGTTAGGATAAGCTACACCTCACTGAGTTAGTCTAGGGGGATGTGACAGGTTGCTTGATGTTCTTCTGTGCATGTTGGTTAGTACAAGAGCATAATCTGTTCAGACTAGTTTGGGATACAGGCCACAGTTTAGGAAAAATGTAAACAACCTATTCGAAAAATGGTTTTGAGCAGTAAATCAAATCTGAGACACATTTTATCTGCAACATGAACGTAACCACTTAAGGAGGAAACTGGAATATTGGAATGGTATATTTTTCACTATGCTATGGTCATACACGTTTATTTCTATAATAATACATTGCCCGTTATAATAGAGATATGGATGCTGCTGATTGAAGGGCTTAGCCTGTGTATGTCCACACAATTTCCTCCATCCGTATCCAGTTTTTACCCAGTTTTATATCTCCTAATTGCAATAGCACCTATCGCAAAATGTCATATAGTCATCTAGTCATCTAGATAAATAAAACACATAATTATAAAATGCAGATCATTTTAAAATGAGGTAACTTGGCCTAACAATGTTGTTTGGCAATATACGCTATGTATAGTATATAACATAATACATAATCTGGCTGGAAGATGAAAAACCTGACTATGATGGCTACATTATCTTGCATTGTTCACTGAAGTTTTTTTTTTGTTTATTTCATACAATGCATGAATGCATTCTCTGTCTTAAACCATTAAGACAAATCAGTAACATCAGAGATCTTTACAGCTATGATTTTGGTTGGCGTGAGACCTATATTATGGTACTATGGTCAAGACAGCAGCATGTGAAGGACAGGCAACTTCAGGTAACTGTAGGGTTGGCACATTCAATAAATTAAATTAATTTTAAAATGTGGCTAGATAATCCTCTTTCTTTTCATTCAAATGTTGGTGTCCTTACACATAAAATACATGAAAAATAGGTTTAAAACATGTTTTAAATAACGTTTAAATATCTTTTTGTGATCATGGAAAGAAGGAAAACAAAGACGTAACCTTTATAATCCACTATTTTAATTAAAGTTTACATTTTCTCCTGAAGTATAGTTTCCTTAAGGGCAAATCTTTTACAGCACTCCTCGATTACTAATTAATCAGGCATGAAAGTATTCAGGCGCCATGCATTACTCTCTTCAAACAAGCTACTGCTGCTGCTGTAGAGATATGCTTCCTTACAAACCCGAGGCTAATGATTAAGATGACATTTTATCCATTGTCTGTGTGTAGGGCGTATTCAGTATCGATCAATTGCGTGAAGGAAGGCTGGACCCGAACGAATAAACTCAAAGCAAGGAATTAAGCATGCGCAGTCTATAATGACTATAGGAAGCAAACACCAATATGAAAGCAATGTTAAATGTGGACGTTTAGGCAATTTAAAGACATATTTTTAGGTCTGGGGAAAAGTGAAAATATGATTACTTATTAGCTTGACCCTTGCTTTCTGCAGCCTCCATTTGCCAACATAACAGCACACAGTTTTCTCTTGTAATGTTTGATGAGATTAGAGAATGTCTACAGTGCTGTTTTAATGAGCTGCAGTCTGTCACTCTTAGTCTGTCTTCACTCATTACTATTTGTTTTGCTTTAACAGCTTAAAATGTCTTTTATTGTTACAATTATATGAGAGCAAGTCATTAACCAACCATATGTCCTTTTTGCTCATAAATCTCTACCTGCCCTTGTGAATTATGCCAGATCATCTTATTTACATTTTCTTCAGAATCACATACGGGACTCACAGACAATTACCGACGAGGTGTTTTTAATTGGCCATATGCCACAATTTATCCCAGCTAAAATGGAGACAAGCCAGATTAGACACTAATGAAGGCACGGCATGGTGTGCCGAAAGCATGTGTCTGTGAACTAGAGAAGTATCAAACGCTTATTTTGGGGGGATTGAACTAAAAACATAAAAAGAGAAAACACACCAAAATGAGTGACTAAAATATTCTTTTTCATACTCGTGTCTAAAAACTGTAATTAGAGGAACATCTGCCTCAGCTCATGTCCTCTTCCTATGCCACGTGTAAAATGTGGAAACACTCCTGGTCAGCCGTATGTGATGCAAGCAATTCCGAGCCAGCATACAACACTTGGATTTGTAATCTGGTGCCAAGAACCTACACCTGGAGTTTTAGGATTGGACAGACTGCAACAATGTGGGCTTCAGGGTACCAATGAACCATAAATTCACCTTGTAACTGACAGATGAAGAACCAGAGCAGATTAGTCAGAAGAGCACTGGTTCACAGTACTGAACCTGATTGATTCTCTGACTCTGGAGAAGGGAGGTCTGAAATAAAAATTGTGGTGGATCATTCTGAGCTCACTGTTGTACTGTTGTACTGAATATAGTCCCCCATCCAAAACTGTCCAGCCACCAACATCCTGCTGCCATCCAACATTCAGAACCATACAGCAAAACAAATTTAACATTGCTGTTGTAAAGCCTCAGGCTGGTTTTGGGGTGATATTGCTTTGACTTCCAGATCTGGCAAAAGCAACACAACTTTTCCCGACCACGCGGAAATGTCTTTGCTGGCTGCGCTGTCAGTGCTCAAAGGAAAACTCCTGAATGACCAAGTTTATCCACAGTGAAAGGTGCATGTGATGTTGGGTTGATACACACAACTGTGGTTTTGGTGGTACTGATGTTCAGGCCTGTCTGTTGAGCAAAGCAGTGCAGTCTTTTCCTGTAATTGACTCACTTTTGTGGACAGGACAGCAAGATCATCAGTGAAATCAGGATCTTCAAAATAGATGCCTGTTGGTTTATCTGCTGTAGCCTTTTGCATGATCCAGTCGATGGCAAATAGAAATAAGATGAGAGAGATGATACAGCCTTGTGTGACACCATACTCTACTAGGAACCTGACAGCTTTCCATCAAGTTTGCATGCTGTATAACACTGCACTCAAAATGATGGTCAAACAGCCCGATCAAGGTCACTGTCTTAGGAGGTGATTCATAGGACCTTAAGATTTCCCATAGGGTTTCACAGTACAGGCTTTCAAAGGCTTTCTGAAAGTCGATGAAATTGATGTAGAGCATGCTGTTCCATTCTAGGCATTGTCCTATGATGTTTCTAAGAGCAAATGACTGGTCTACACATCCTCTTGCTTTCCTGAATCCAACTTGTTCTTGTCTCAGCATGGTGTCAATAACTGAGCTAATTCTGTCCAAGATAATTCTACAAAAGACTTTTGATGGTAATGAAAGGAGAGTGATGGCATGGCAGTTATCACAGACTTGGAGGTTGCCTTTTTGGGACCTTCACAATTAGTCCTTTAGACCAGTTTTTGGCCCATATTAACTTATAAAGATCTGTAAAGACCTTTTGTTGAGGTATCTAGTCCAACTTTTAGCATCTCAACAGGAATCTTATCAATGTTATCATCTATTAAGGACTTCTTGGAAATGCTGGACCCATTAAGTTGCTTGTTCATGCTCTGTTGTTAATATGCTGCCATCTTAATTTTTAACTGGGGGTGGGTGGTGGTCTAGCCGATTAACCGTTTGGTAATTTTAAAATGGTGCTCATTTCCACTTGGCAGGCGCTCCACATAGGTCCACATTATCACTTTGGGCACTTTTTTTTACCTCACGTTCTTTGTTATAGGTTATAGGCTTTCAGTAGCTGTTGCTGGAGTCTGAGTGATTTAATGCTGAACCTCCTGACTTTTAGCTGTTTCCTTTCTGTTATCCTTTTCCATGTTTCATTGTTAACCATTCTTTATTTTTGTCTCCTTCTAAACATATGTTTGTTTGTTTTTCTTCCATCTGGTGTCTATGCTGGGGTCATCTGAAGTATCAGCTAGTGCTCTGAACTGATTTCTCAGCTCAACTATGATTGCTCTGTTGGTATTTTGGCACTTGAGTTTGGGGATGTCTATGTGATTTCTGTGCTGACTCTGCAGGTTTTCAACATTACATAACTTCAGTCTGATATGAGGTTTCTATGACTAAGTGGTGGTCACTATACATATCACCTCCACAATGGACATTTTGGAGAGACCTTCACCATTTACCACTGATTGCAATGTGGTCAATCTGGTAGTATGACCATCAGGTGAGTTCCAGGTGAGATTGTGGATGTCTTTGTGTGAAAATGGTGTGCCACCATTCATCAAACCACAGCCATGTTTCCCCATAACACGTTCAAAGTTGGTGTTGTCATTTCCAACCTTGCCGTTTAAGACTCCCACGATCAGTAGCATTTCATGCTGTGGGACCTGAGACTGTTTGCAGCTGTTCATACCAACTGTCTTTTACCTCTTCCTGAGCGCCATTAGTTGGTCAGTAGCATTGCAGTATGGCACATTTGCTGTGTTCCTGGAGTTGAAGCAAGCTCTGATCAATCTTTGATTTATTGGTACCCACTCTAGCAATGTTTTAACATTCTTGGATACTATGATGGCAACATTGCTTGGTGAGCATAGATTAACTGATCCATCATTTGTCACCTGTCTTGCAGCAGCAGTTCAGCCACCTTCACCAATTCCTAGTATGTCCTTGAGCTACTTCAGATGTCTCATACATGGTGTGTACATTCCATGTTCCAATGAATATTTAATGTTTTAGTCTGAGTAGATTGACTGCCACACCTCTGACTTCTGTAGGTAGGCTTTCATCAGAAATGGTCATGCTGCCATATACTGTAATTGACCCGAATCCACATCAAGATTGTTTTTGTTGTTGGCATCTGTTGCGGTTTTAGTAACAAGGTAGTGCTTTTACAGAGTAGGGTTGTTCGGCCTATGTCCAACCCCAAACTTGGAGGGCCAGGTGTTAAGTTTTATCTGGCTTCTGTCCCGAGACCTGTATGGCTTGGTTAGACCTGCCAGGAGCTAAGCCCCTGCCAGAACAGCTCTCAAGCTCTCGCACCTCAACTGCAGATATATTTTTTTTATATAGATGAAAGTGATTCAGCAACACTATGGATTATGCATTATGCATTATGTGAATAGTGGTTCTGTTCATTGGAAAGAACAAAAATATTCATTTTATTGTTTCATTTTTACCCTGCTTTATCTGGACAGGGACTGAAAGATACCCAAAGCACATACAATAGTATTTCCAGATAGTCTAGGCTGAACTGCTGGGTAATGTGGCTGTTGCAGTGTTCAGGATGATCCCCTAACCTGATTTCACTCCCTCAGACATAGCCAATTGTGTCTGTATATCCTGCCTAACCCAGCCAGAAGACCTGAATCTGAGTTTCCAGCGTGCCACTTATGCACACCATTGTATTGTATTGAAAGACCTTTTTAATTTGTCCTCATATATCAACATGACCAATGCTATGTATCATTGTTCTTCTGTGTTCAGATTCAGATTCAGATTCAGAAAACTGGATTTTTTTCAGTGTGTAAAAAGTACCCCTTTGATACATAACTGATTTGTATTATTGGACATGACTTTGGATGTTCTACCATGAGTGTGTGGTTGGGGCTAAGAGTTGTGGTCATTGATCTAAGATTAAACTGTGCAGTAGTGTTTTCTGTAACAATGAGTTATAGTTTGCAAGCACTGATGGACTTATTTTATGGGACACAGGTGTAGTTTACTTATTCTATTCATTTATTCTGCATACTATTCAGTATATCAAGGTCAAGATTCTTCATGTCTCTGGTAGATTTATTTAGAACTGATTGTAATGAAAAGATTATTATGGTAAAATATTTTCTGCTGATGACAAAGACAGATGTTCAGCTCTACAGTGAGATGCATTTTGCGTTTTTTGAATGCTTTTGAAAAGTAATTAAAAAAAACCTTTTGCACCAGTCAGGACTGGTTCTAACTGTGTCTCTCTGACTTTGCTTTCTGTATGCCAGTGCTTCACAGTCTGAGCCCTGTAGGCTACATGCTGAGTACATTTATGGCTCTCCTGCTAACACTCATCTCTCGGCTACTGAAAGCATGGTAATTAGGGTATTAGTTATGTTATAGGAAAGCTAAGAAGAAAATAAGCATCAAACCCCTTACTGTTAGCACAGACCATTTGTCATTGTTATATGGGTAAAAAAAGGGCATCATACACAACCTACGTCGCTCACCCATTGATGCGTCATTCCCATTAAATACACGCTTGTTTTGTTCATAATCACACTCTTGACTCTTGCTTATATGAACAAACAATGATGTATTCAAACAACAGTTTAGACCAATCCAGAGACAGGTCTTCTTCAAAATAGCACTTACAGAAGCCTTGATATACACCCACCATATCCTCTGGCTTCGAGGTAAGAGCCAATTGATATAAACATTAGTTTATTGGGTTAAAATCCAGGGGGGGGGTTCTCAAAGTGAATAATGGTTAATTAATGCCACTATGGAATCTCATACTGGGCAGCAGCAATATAGGACTGTGTTGGAGTCTGTGTTGCAAAGGATCATATTGTAGTGACAATGACAACATAAACAGTGTAGCAGAATGGCTTGGCAATCTGTCTGTAATGGCACCATTGTTCAACATGGACTGGATAACACGGGATTTTAATTGTGTACACCATGTTGGCTTTTAGATTATTATGAACCTTAAGGTCTCAGATCAGCAGTTATATTTGTAAAGGATGCTTTTTAGAGCCTCTAGTGTTAAATAATGTTCTACAGCTGTATGATTTTTAATAATAACATAGGCGTCACATCGAGCAAAAATTAGGTCACACAGTGGGTTTCACACACACACACACACACACACACACACACACACACACACACACACACACACACACACACACACACACACA
>JAUZST010000463.1:0-16360 GCA_034779995.1 Parotocinclus haroldoi
TCCCTTGACGTTCACATTAACAACATCACACGAATTGCTTTCTTTCAGTTACGTAACATTGCTAAACTTAGAAATATACTTTCCTTTCAAGATGCTGAGAAACTAGTTCATGCATTTATAACCTCGAGACTGGATTACTGTAACGCTTTACTCTCTGGATGTTCTAATCTCTAAAAAAACTACAACTAATGCAGGATGCAGCAGCCCCCCCCCCAGCTATGGAATATTCCCACTTTAATTAGAGATTCAGACACACTCCAAATCTTTAAGTCTAGGCTAAAGACATTCTAATTTACTCAGGCTTTTATTTAGATTTTGGCTATAAGGACCTCCTTCTAAAGACTTCTAAAGATTTTATAATCAATTTTGTTTTATAATTTAGTTTATTTTATAATTTTTCTATTACTAATTTAAATTATTATTATTTTAATAAAGTGTTATTTATTTAACCTAATTTTGCTATTAATTAATATACATTTAGTATTTATTTAATTAACATCTAGGCTGCCCATGGAGGATGGGTCCCCTGCTGAGTCTTGGTTCTCCCAAGGTTTCTTCCTACCATTTTAGTGAATTTTTCCTTTCCACTGTCGCCCTAGGCTTGCTCAACTTGGGATTGGCCTTTTAAGGTAATGTAATATTGCAAACCTGCTTTGAGACAATAATGAGACATGAATTGAATTGAATTGAATTGAACTGAATTAAAAGGCCGTGTACCTGTCATATTGGGGAGCGCACATAATTAAAATTAACAGGAAAGATTTTTAAAATTTGGTTCATGCTAATGTTACTGATGCCGTTGCCACTTTAATGACTGCATTTGTTTTCATGGTCTAATATGTAGTTTTTGTAGGTTATACATTTATATGTGGCTAGCCAAAACATAGCTACGAATTATCAAAACCTTACCTTCAGTGTGACTGACTTTTTTTTTAAATATTTCCAGATGTGCATTAGCTTAAGCTTAAAGCCTAGGGCAAATGTCGTGCCTGAGTTTGCATGACATATTATGTTGTTCATCTCAGCAATCCAAGATAAAGCTGACTTTCTACCACAGTGATTAAAGTGAGTTTGATGATGCCCACTGGACACAGGTATGTATATTTCTGCTCATATATGTGTATTTATGTGTATACTACAGTTGTATAATACTGCTACATCCCATGTATATTTGCACTTGCATTAACAACATTTTTAGATATAAACACACACTCCAGTCAATACTGATTTAGTGTAATCAATTAATCTAACGTGTGTCTTTGGGAGAAAACTGGAATAAACAGAGGAAATTCAGACTCCTCAGAGAAAGGACCCAGGCTGCACCACCCTGGAACTGAACTCAGGACCGTCTTACTGTGAGGCAGTGATGCTACCCACCCAGTCGGGATTGCAAGAGGATTAATTTTTCCACCTGCATGGAAATACAGAGAAGAATCATTAAGCTTTTTTTCCTCATATCTTGAAAGAAAGGTCTGATGCTCTGATGTTTGAGGTGTGGTTGGTACTGTTGATTGGTCAATAAAATATTGAGTTCAGTGTCATTCTAAATGCATTGGTATTTGAAATAGATTCCCCATGTGTACTGTCCAGTTTTGTTCCTTGTACAATCAATTAATAGTATTGTGCTAAACAGAACAAACTGACTTTTTATGTCTTTAAGCGCATGGTACTCAAACATAATTTTCAACCACATGATTTGCAATACTTGCTTCAAACCAACATATGAAGACCCTGTAAAACTTTTACCATTATCCATATCATCATTGTTTTTATTCAAATTTGTTAAACTGAAACATTGGGTCCTAAATCCGAAATAGCAGATGGGCCATCTAACCTCTGGAATATATAACCTTTTATTCCGCAAAAACATACTAGTGTCAGTAAACCTGAACCTGAACTTATAGCGTCAAATACTTCCATTCCACATTCAGGCCTACAACACATCCAAAAAAACTTTGGATACAGGCAATTTAGAGCTAGTAATTAATTTTACAAATTGAACCAAAACTGAAATTAGGTTAAACTAACCAAATGGTCTCAATAAATCAGAACCTGACCTAATGGTGCCAGTACAACTGAACCTGATCTAATGGTGTCAGTAGACTTGAACCTGAATTTATAGTGTGAGTAACCTGAACTTGAACTCTTGGTGTCAGTAGACCTGAACCTAACCTGACCTAACGGTGCCAGTAGACCTGACCCTGACTCAATAGTGTCACTAGACGGGAACCTGACCTAATGATGTCAGTAGACCTGAACCAGACTTAATATTGTCAGTAGACCTGAACATGACCTAATAGTGTCAGTAGACCTGAACATGACCTAATGATGACAATAGACCTGAACCAGACCTACTGACAACATTAGGTCAGGTTCTGATTTATTGACACCATTCGGTGAGTTTAACCTAATTTCAATTTTGGTTCATTTTTTAAAATTAAGCTCTAAATCGCCTGTATCCAAAGTTTTTTGGATGTGTTGCAGGCCTGAATGTGGAATGGAAGTATTTCAAAACATGATATACCTCAGTTTCATACTGTCTACAGTGAAGTAATAGTAAAAGTAAATGTAAGAAACACTTTGTGTGTTTTTATATGCATTTTCCATACTGTTCCAGACCTTTTCCGGTTTGGGGCTGTATCAGTTGTAAGTCATCTGCTAAATGACTAAATCTGAATGTAACTGCTGGTGTAAAGAGACATTTGTGGTATCGAGATATTTCATTGGCAGTTGCATACCTTTAGAATGTGATGAAATGGGATATTTGCATTATGACCAAAATCTCTGAGAAATGTTTCCAGCAACTTGCTGAATCTTCAGTATGCCACATGAAGAGTTAAGACATTCCTGAAAGTAAAAGAGGGTCCAACTTGGTGACTGATGATGACTTCACCAGTCTGGAAAAGCATATATTAAAATAATTAATTAAATTAAATACCCTCAAACTCTAAACAATGTATACCCCTTCAATCCACTGTCAGATCGATTGTGTGAGGAAACTGAGGAATTTAAAGACCAATGCTCTCTCACAATTGCTGATATTAATGTCCATCAACCATCAGGAAAACACTGAACAACAATTGTGTGCATGGCAGGGTTACAAGGAGAACAGGACTGGTCCCTAAATTGAACACCACTGCCCGTTATGCAGAACAAAGACCATCCAGTAGACTATTACAAAAATGTGAACAGATGAGACTAAAATAGTACATTGTCTGGGCAAACATTATGTTTGGAATGAAAAATACTGCATTCCGGCCAAAGGAATTTATCTTATCTGGGAATCATGGTGTAAGTAATACCATAGTTTGTGTGGGTTTTACTGCATCTGGGCCAGTGTAGTTCTCAATTAAATCAATTACACCACCAAAATCTGCAAAGTCAGACCAGATCCTGAAAGCATAGATAAAATTGTCATAAGTTGTATACTTTTAAGTATTGTATTGCTATTTCTTATGTGGCACTGGAGCAGTCACATTAAAAATTGACTAAATTAATGAACATTGTAATAAATTGTAATTTTTCGCAGTAATGCCTATGTCTTTGTGAACAATTGTGGCTACTGCTCCCACATGACCATTAAGACAAGGGGATTTTAAACACATCAAAAACCTAAATATTCATCAAATCTAGTCCAAGTTTTAGCAGGACTTTAGCAGAACCCTCTGGGTGTTAAACCAATGTGCAATGATACACACAAGAGGCCAGATCCGAAAAAAAATAAAAAAAATAACTTGATATGCAAGCATTTTGGTGTGTTTGGTACGTTTGCACACATTCAGTTGTATCAGCATCAGCCATATCCTCTCTTGGTTTTTACATGAACCGAAGGTAATTATACCGCCAGTTAATTTGTAGCTGATTCACAAGCAGTGTAGCCAAATGTGCAAAATTTAAAAAACCAAACAGTAGTACATTATCAGCTCTAGCCCTGCGGTAGAAGTCAAGTCAGAGTTATTTAAATAGCTGTTTGTACAATGGAGCAATGTATTAAATTTACAATTTTAGATAACCTCATAATATCTAAGGTCAGTGCTAAACTGAGCAAGCCTAGGGTGAAAATGGAAAGGAATTCCCTATTATTATAAGGAAGTAACCGTGGAAGGACCGGGACTCAAAAAAGGACCCATCTTTCTAGGGTGGCTTAGATGTTACAGTGGCTTGCAAAAGTATTTTTTTTGCCTACCCCTTGAACTTTTTTCACAATTGTCACCTTACAACCACAAACTTAAATGTGTTTTATTAAGAGATAGAACAAAACAATGTAGTATGTAATTTTGAAGTGAAATAAAATGATACATGGTTTTCAAAAGTTTAATCAAATAAAAATCTGAAAAATGTGAAGTGTGTAAAAGTATTCGGCCCCTCTACATCAATACTTTGTGGAGCCACATTTCGCTGCAATTACAGCTGCAAGTCTTTTGGGGTATGTCTCTACCAGCTTTGTGTATCTTGAGACTGAGATTTTTGCCCATTGTTCATTTCAAAATAGCTTGAGCTCAGCCAGATTGGATGGAGAGCATCTGTAAATAGCAATATGTATTGCAACAGATACTTAATGGGATTTAAATCATTACTCTGACTGGGCCATTCTAACACATTCATTCTCTTTAATCCAAACTTTTGTAGCCTCCAACAGGTTTTCTTTTAGGTTTGCCCAGTATTCAAGTATCAACTCTGACCAGCTTCTCTTTCCCTGCAGATGAAAAGCATACCCACAGCATAATGCTGCCACCACCATGTTTCACAGCGGGGATGGTGTGTTCAGGGTGACGAGCAATGCTACTTTTCGCTACACATAGAACGTAGCCTAAAAAGTTATACTTTGGTCTAATATGACTATATAATATGACCTTCTTCCACATTTGCTGTGTTCCCTACATGGCTTGCAAATGGCACTTCTTATGTCTTTCTTTCAACAATGGTTTTCTTCTTGCCACTCTTTCATAAAAGCCAAATTTGTGACGTGCACAACATATAGTTGTCCTGTGGACAGATTTTTCCACCTGAGCTATGGATTTCTGCAGCTCCTCCAGAGTGACCATGGACCTCTTGGATGCTTCTCTGACCAGTGTTCTCCTTGCTTGATCTGTACGTTTAGGCGTACGTCTTGTAAGTCTTGGTAAGTTTGCAGTTGTAGAATACTTTTTCCATTTTTGGATGATGGATTGAACAGTTCTCCTTGGGATTCTAAAAGCTTGGGATTTGTTTTTATAACCTAATTATGCTTTCAACTTGTCTACAACTTTATCTCTGACCTGTTGTGAACTCTGGATCACATGTCTGACCCTGGTGAGTTCCTTGGACATTCATTTTGTTAACTAGTTTCTTCTAACAAACCACCGAGGCCAGGTGTATTTATACTGGTATGAATACTTTTACAAGCCACTGTAAATGTAAGAATTAATCCAATTTATATAGTCGAATAAGTATGTAGTAATAGTTCAAGAACAGAAACTAAGTAAATGTTAACAGTTAAATCAAGTAACATAAAAATATATGCATATTGCCATTATTTCATCCAATATACAGTCACTTCATGATATTGGGTCTACAGCTGGAAAGCAAACTAAAAGAGGGAGAGAGTTACTACCTTGTCCTGGTGGGGCCAGGCACGGTGGGACTAGACACTTAAGAGGAGGTACATCTTGTTAAATGGGGCTAGAACTGGTACCGGAGCACAAGCTTAGAGAGAAAAGAGAAAATGTAGTTAGTTATTAATTAATATAGTCTATTAAACAACCACTGATACCTGGTATTATGAAACTCTGGCCGTACTATAGCAAAATAGCTTTAAAGAGGAGAACGAGAATATAATACAGCCAAGAGGGATCATGTGAGCTATCAGCAACACACCTCCCCATTAATCAACAAACCTGAATGATTGCACTTGAGAAGTAAGAAGACAAACCCAACATCAAAAATCACCACAAAACTCTGATTATGAACCCCCAGCTCTGCCCTTAGTTTAAAGCAATGATGTACAACACAAGATCAAGAACACCAAAGTCAGCCAAACTGCCCACCAGACACTCCCAGCCAAAGGCCAAAGCATGACAAAGCAGGCAGGCCAGACATGACACATACTCCATCTAGATTTAGGATAGATGTAACCAGCCTGTCTTTCACAGTCTTGGGTCCAGCTAGTAAAACCTCAGTTTTATCTGAGTTAAGTAAAAGAAAATTAAATGACATCCATTCTTTGATTTCCTTTACAAAATTCTCAATTTTGATTATTGTAAGGCTGTCATTTGGTTTGGCTGATATGTACAGCTGTATGTCATCTACATAGCAGTGAAAACTGATACCATGTTTATGAATAATTGAAAATAGTGGCAACATGTACAGAGAAGAAGATAGTAGGCCAAGAACACGCCCCTGAGGAACACCGTACTTTTTGAAAACTTTTTTGTTATTTTTATTATCCATGAGGTAAAAGTCTAATACCACTTTAATTATCGCTAATAAATAAATATTCACATGAAAAATAGGTAATTATTTTACACCAGTGGCTATTTGTGACAAAAAAAAATAAAATTATAATTATGGAAATTTCAAGTAAACAGTTAACCTTATTCATGTCTTTGGAACATTGGTGTATATCAGATTACCTAGAGAAAACCAATAAGGACATGGAGAGAACATGCCAACTCTCCACATGAAGGCCCCAAGATCAATATTGACATTATCTCTGGAACTCTGCAGGACAGAGACAAATCAGACATCTTATTCTACACTGTCTCACATGGAATTTCTCCAGCAGATCTTTAAAACAAAGCCATATTGCTTTGTTATAAAAGCTTTTTTTCAGAAACCACCTGAAGTGCAGAGTACAGTTTAGATGCTAATAGCTCTCAATATTGGCACCAGCAAACGGTTGGTCTGAAATAAATTTGGACGAACTTCCCTTAGATGAAATATAATGAGTTACTCTGAGTGAAATGCTATGTTGTTGTGCCAGTTTACACTGTATACTTTGGAACTGGAACATAAAGGTTCCTCACAAATGAAGTTCTTAATGATATTGGCATTGCTGAAGGCCTGCAAGAATGATGGTATATCCTACAGGGAGCCCTGTGAAAGGACGTTATTATCACCAGAAATAAGCTCAACTATTATTTATATGTGCTGAACATGAGCTAGATTGTAAACTTTAGATTGATTAGCTTTGAAAAACAAGACAATTTTAAGTTCTGCAGGAGGACATTAGTCATAGTTGCTTTCCTTGGAATCTGAAGCCCACTTTGCAACACTGGCAACCACACTGGCAAAGTACTGGATAACCTTTTTGGTGTTCTGTGTCTAGAATTAAGCCATATGTGGAAATACTATGTAGTTTCAGTGTCTTAATATCATAATACATGTCCTCCTATAAGTATCCTCCAACTTCCATCAGCCAGAAAGTATTCACATGAAAAATAGGTAATTATTTTACACCAGTGGCTATTTGTGACAAAAATAAAGATTATAATGATGGCAATTTAAAGTAAACAGTTAACCTTATTTATGTTTTGGAACGTTGGTGTATATCAGATTAACCAGAGAAAACCAATGAGGACATGGACAACATGCCAACTCTCCACAAGAAGGCCCCAAGATCAATCTTGACATCTCTGACAGTTCATTAGGTACTACTGCAGGTCACATAGCGGCAACTCTGCATTTAGGCATGGTCAAGATGATCAGCTAAAGTAAACTGAGCAGCAGAATTAGGAAGAAAAGTAGTTTAACTGACTTTGAAGGTTGAATTTGATGGTGCTGAACAGGCGGGTATGACTATACCAAAACTACAATGGAAAACTGGAAAATCTAAACTGGTTTGAAAATACTTAATTTCTGGTGCAGCCTTTGAATGGTGGGGCCAGAACTTGGTGAATAGAACATGAAGTCATGCCTTGTATCAATGGTTCAGGTTTTTCGTAGTGGTGTAAGGCATTTTTTCTTGGCACAATTTGGACCTGTTATTACAAATTAAGTGTCAACGCCAAAGCCTACCTGAGTATTGTTGCTAACCTTGCCCATCCCTTTTTGACCACAGTGTACCAATTTTCTTCACACCGTGTCACAATGCTCAAATCATCTCAAACAGGTTCCTTGAACAGAACAATGAGTTCACTATACTTAAATGACCTCCATAGTCACCAGCTCTCAATAAAATGGATCACCTTTGGAATGTGTTGGAATGGGAAATCTGCACTATGTGATGCTTTCATGTCAGTGAGGAAGTTTTTTTGCACCTTGTTGAATCTATACCATGAGGAAAGCAGCTCTGAAGGCAGGTGTTCCAACCTGGTAGAAGTAAGGTGTGCCTAATGTTAAAAATGTACAATTATTTGTTCTTTTTTCATAATTTTATGTGATTATTTTGTTTGGAATCTCTTTTTGGGGAGGTTTGGTGCATTGACGACCTGTTTAGAGTTTTTCCTGTCTTGTGTCCTGACCCTGTTCTGGATTAAGCAGATAAGAAAACTAGAGTGAATCCCTTTTTGAGCTTAAAAATTACAGGGTGGCTAGTAGTGGAATGTTTGCAAAGTGATTATTGCTGACTCCTACATTTCCAAAGATTGTTTAAGTTCAGTTTTGAAATGCATTTAAATCTGCTTTAAAATACACGTTTCAAAACATATTCCTAGAGTTTAGGAATATACAGACAGAATATAATGTATAATGTTTCCAATATTTGACTAAGAAATATGAAGAAATATGTTTGAACTGTCCACACAATTTACTGACAACTACCAAATTAACTGGTGAGACAAATATTGAATTGTGAAGACTCGCATATGAGTATGTACATTTCTTTTATGTAATGTATTTTTTAAATTGATTGCAAGCACGACGTTCGGTCAGGTTTTACTTCCACAAGGCGGCGTAGTTGAGCAATGCCATGTATCAGTTAATTAAAAACATTTACCAGAGAAAATTCATTTGTAGTCTATGTACTGGGGTCTGTTTGAAATGACTGTACTAAACTCTGTGGCTTTATTTTTCAGAAAATAGACTAAATAGAAAGCAGACTAAACAGAAAAACTACGAAAATGAACAAATTCTAACCTTGGAAATTTGTAGAAAGGAAGGGTTTTCCTCTGGAATCCCTGCTCTGAATACAAGAACAGACTATGAAATGGTAAATAATTATAGTGGTAAATAAGTCTTTACTTTAATTTAAATCTATCCTCAAGTGACTTGTGAAGACGTACTAAGTAAGTGAGCCTTTTTCGATAATTTGAACACGTAAAATACACCTCATGTTACTATAAAAACCTTTACAAATATCTAAATAAATAAATACATTTTATCTGTAAACACTGTGTCTTACATTGACATTTATTTAATTGCAGACAGTATGAATCAAATGTTGTTTGTGCGTTTTTTTTGGTCAATTTAATTACATTTGTTAACAAACATTCATTTCTGTAATTCAGGCCTGCAACAGATTCCAAATAGAGTTGTGACAGGGAAAATTTAAGACTAGTAAGAAGGTAAAAAAAAAAACTAAGTAATATGATTTCAGAATTTTGAAGTTTGTCAACAAATCTGTGAAAAATATACTGAAATGTTTAAAATCAATGTTACACAAATAAATATTGGAAATAATATGCATATTTCTACCTCTAGAGTGCATAATATCATTAATCACGTCAAGGAATGTGGAGGAATTTCAGTGCAAGAAGGGTAAGGGTGCAAGCCTAAACAGAAGACGTGATCTCCAATCCCTCAGATGGAAAGGCATCAAGACAGCACTGATTGCATTCAGGTGGCGCTGCACCATAAGGACCTAATATAACTACATGAACAAGAGATTACTGTGGCAAACCTTTGTCAAGCATTACATTGCAGAGTTATATTAAATGAGTGCTTTTGCACTAAATCATGATTATAATCACCTTGTTGAAGTTCACCTGAAATGCAGGAATGGATTTGAATAACAACTTAAATAAAGTTGACTAGAGCTGGTTAAAGCATTAAATATAGTATCTTATGTTCATACTTCCTGTAGTGAAACAAAAATAAATATACGGAATCATTTTATTTTAGTTTTCCATACTGTTCTGGGGTTGTAGAAAATGAATGTATTGTTATTTTGTCAAGTCAATCACAAATAATGACTACAAGTGCATGGGTGTTGCTTTTATTTAATGCCATAAAGATTTCCATGTGTCTTAAGTGTTTGAGATTGATTTCTGCATTTCGTTTACTATGAACTTGCATTTCATTGATCAGTTATTCCCATTTGTATGAATATCTTAAGCCTTATGAGAATCAACAGTGCTTTTGCTTTTCAGAGACACACTACCTACTGTTCACTTTTATTGTATTTGGTATATATTTCCTGTTGCTGGTACAATATGAAGGACTTATTACCTGTATCCTGTTATGAGAACAGAATGTATTTTGCCATTAATCAGCATTCAGTAGTACATATTTGGATAGGAATTGCACACTTCGAAACCGTAGTTTGATTTGCATAGCTGCATAATGTTCTAGTGCTTATTATATGAATGTTATTTTGAAAGGCCAATTGCTTTTATTTGCTTAAGCTAATTCATTAAATTCTCTACTTTCTTTCACGCTTTTGGCATCACAGATTCCTTCTTCTTTTGACCCGTATCTATCAACTGTATGTTTACATTCCTCACTTGCTGGTAACTGGCAACTGTATCTTATAATTCTCTCAACTGCAATAAATTGTAGCCTACTAAATCCAGCTATTTGTAATTTGCTAATAACTGTCTAATATCCTGTTCTAAGCATTTTCTTCAGTTTAGATAAGTGTTAAAATAGGGTAAAATAATTTTAATTAGTTAATTACATTAAATCAAGACTGTCAACTGTTTTTCACCATTCAACTTAGAATGACATAAACCATTATGCTAATTAATATCTTAGATTTAGGTCAACAACCACAGGAAAAATGTTGATTGAAATAATAAATGTTATATAGGGCTTATCTTCACAATGAAACATAAAACCTTGATTTTGCAATTTAGCATAAGACTACAGAAGCTCAGAATAAGTTATTTAATATGTGAAACAACACATTACCTGTGAGATCTAGAGTGATCTAGCTTCCTTTTATGGGTGCGGAGGTTGCATAGTTTAGAGACAAAATAGGAAGAAATGAAATGCATTTTCACAACTTTATGTCCAATATGTAATTTCCATATGAATAATGTATAATGTATTTACTGTAATATAGACTGAAAGTTAGATTGAAAACATAAATTGATAGCTATAGTTTATGCAAACATCATATTTGTTTAATTTTACAAATTAAATTAATTTAATCTCTCTGAAGAACAAATCTGAAAATTTTGTGAACCATTACATAAATTCTGACGTGAAACACCTTATTTAATATACCTATATATATATTCATATATAGGTTGCCTACTGGCTAGTTAGAACCAGGTTTGTGGCGATGGTTTGTGCCTGTGGTAGTGGAGGCCAGGCAGGGGGTTGAATTACTGCTGCAACAGCAACGGCTGCCAGCCACGCAGTGAACCGGCAATCCATTCAATGAGAATAAAACGTGAAAAAAAATCATTAAATAGAAATGGTGTAGATTAACTGAAATTCTTATGAAGAGTTTAAATGGAAGAGTTATAAATATATTTATTTGTACAACTCAAATTCCAACGTTTTCAAATTCCATCCCTTTCAACCCATATTAAATTGAACATACTACAAAAATATATTTAATGTTTAAACTGATAAAGTTTAGTGTTTTTTGAAAATATTCACTCATTTGGAATTTGATGCTTGCAGCACGTTCCAAAACAGTTGGGACAGGGGCATCAAAAGACTGGAAGAAAAAAAACCACCTGTTTGGAATAATCTACAGGTGAGTGTCATAAAGGGAGCGTCCCCGAAAGGCTCAGTCATTCACAAGCAAGAATTCCGCAAGGTTCACCACTCTCTGAACTGCGTAGGCAAAAAACCCAAACAGTTTAAGAACAATGCTTCTCATTGTGCAATTGCAAGGAATTTAGGGATTTCATCATTTCCATCCATAATATCATCAAAAGATTTAGAGAATCTACAGAAATCTCTGCAAGTGTCAAGTCCAATGCAGGTAAATCATAAGAGTATTGAGAAAAATGTGTGCAAAATGAACTAATAAAAGAAAACAAAAAATATATTTTAAATATTAAAACTGCTATGTTGTTTTGTCACACGGGACATTCTAAATCCTATACTTATTAGTAATTAAGACCACTTAATTAGTAACACCTCCTTGTTTCTAAACGCTAACATATAACCACATATTATATAATCCCAAATCAGAAACAGTTGGGACAGTATGAAAAATGCAAATGTATTTTTTTACTTTTATTTCATTCCAAGCAGCATGAAAAACAGTATTATTACTTTTTATTATATTTCACGATTTGTCTGCTTAACATACTTTCATTTGTAAATAAACATCCATTCCTGCATTTCAGACCTGTAACACACTTCAAAATTGGGATGCGAGCAATTTTAGAGCAAATAATGCATTTAATCAAAGATTGATTATGATCATGATTTGGTACAAAAGCAGCATGCAGGAAAAGTTTAGTCTTTGAGTAGCAAAGATGGCCATGAAATCTCCAGTGCATTAAATGCAAATGCATGAAAATTTTGAAAACAGTGTACCTCAAAGAAAGACTACAAATCATTGTATATTTGAGAACAACATTAATTCCTTCACGATGACATATTTTCCATGGTCGTTCATGCAGTTGTCAAGAAGACAATGCAAAACTGCATGCTGCACACATTACAATGGCATGGGTACTGGAGTGTCTTACCTGCAGTCCTGGTCTGTACTTAAGAGAGAATGTGTGAAGAGTTTAAACTAAAATGCTCAAAAGTCTAAACTGTTGCACATCTTAAGTGTTTGGAGGAAAAATCGGACAAAATAACTCATGAAACAATAAATTACTTGGTTTCCTCTGTACCAAAACATATTTTAAATGTGTTGAAAAGGAATGATAACATTATGAAGCATTAATTGATGCACCTTCCCAACTATTTTGGAATGTGTTGCAGGCCTGAAATGCAAAAATGGATGTTTATTAACAAATGAAATAAATTAAACCAATACGCAAAATATTTCAGGTTCATTATGCCTGCATTAAAGTAAAAGTAAATCTAAGAAACGCTATGTGTTTTATAGGCAATCTCAAAATATCTGATTTGGGTTTGTACTTTATTAGTTTGCTTTACTTTGTGTATTCTAACTGTCAGGACCACCATAGATCAGGTACTATTTGGGTTGTGGGTCATTCTCAGCACTGCAGTGACATGCATGTGGTGTGTTATTGTGTTTTGTGCTGATGGAATTTTTTTTTAACACTTTGGAGTGCACAGTGAATGTATACATGGTTTAAACTTTCCAACAGCACTGCTGTGTCTGATCCCCTCGTACACACACATAGCACACACTAACACACCACCTCCACCTCGTCAATGTCACTGCAGTGCTGAGATCTATGGTGGTCATGTGGGGGTCCTGGTCATAAGAGAACAGTGCAAAGGCATATTATTTAGAGATACAGTCATTGTAGAGCTACATTGTAAGTGGAACTGATTAAATGAACAATGAATGCAGGAATAACGAGGTGTACCTAATAAAGTGATCGAGTAAACCACAACAAAATGAACAGCTTTACTGTAATTAATCTATTCTTCTTAAGTGGAAGCACTTAAGAGTGTATGGACTAATGATATATATGCCCTATGTAGTGTACTCTATGATCGTTAGTGAGTCGTTGGAAATGGAGCCAGGTTCTATGGGGCATACCGGATGCTGGCGCATCGGGGGCGTGCACGTATTTGTCGGGCACTAGCGTGATGTCAGAGCGCCGTCGAGCTCGAAAATGTTAGCGTATGTTCTTTAGAGTGGGAGCGACTATTAGCTAGTAGATGCACAGAATCTCGTTTTTTCCTCTATTAAACACACAAATGAACTATGTACGTTCTGGATTCTGCCTTTTAAACGTCGAACTTGCCTTCAAGAAGCGTCTTGGGACTCTTCTGAGAGAAAGTTAGTCCGGCATTTTTTAGGAGGGATGTCGAATCCTGCGACTCGAAGGAACGGGTCAAGCATCAAAATCAGACTGACAGGTAAAGTCCGCTTTAAATACGCCGTCCAGTCCCGTGCACGTAAACTCTGAGGCCAATTTCGGTTTTATTACCATTTGGATTAATACAGCACATTTTATCCGGTCATATTTATTTCTCTCTTGCTGTCTAGAGAGCTAAACGAAGCCTTAACATGTTAGCTGGCTAGCTAGACCTGTGTGTTAGCCGGCTAGCTTGGTGAATCCTTCGGTGTATGTTAGTTGAATGGAGCAACACCAACATCGGTAATTAAAGATACAAAAGTAACTGCTGTTTTAAACTCTCTGGTGTCCTTTAATATTGGGAAAATTATGTGTTAGACGCATAATGGTGAGATAGTTTGTAAAATAAGAGCCTCCTGTGCCTGAAAAGCTGCTCTATGCCATGGCTTTTAAACTATTCAATAAGGTGATTCATTCTGGATAATGAATGGTGTGCAAACTTTACTTGATTTATCAATGTTACATGTATTTTTCTTACGATATTCTACAGCTATCCTTGTGTTACTGTCTGATATTTTTATGCCACATCTCTCACTACTTCCTGTCAGATTTTTACACAGTTCTTTCATTAAAGATTCCAGTCCAGATTAACCAGTGACGTAACCAAACTTTTTAGAGACTGAAAACGTTAAAAAGTAATGTTGGTGAAATAAATGTAGAGCCTTGTTTGTTCCTTTTGTTTTTCCTTTATGTTAAATGCATAGTTAACATAATTGTCAGACAAGCTGTTTGCCTGATGCCAGATTGTCTATGTTTAATCACTTATCTCAAGGCTGTATGATGGTCCCGTTGTGTCCCTTAATTTACTGATAATGATTAAGCATGTACAGTTGCTAAGGTGTGATAATTATGTCATAAGCCATACCATTACGTTAATTAATAAAAAGTACAGATATAAAATATAAAGTAAATTGCAGGGTAAACCTTAACACCCAATTGTCTCCATTTGCAATAATATTGCGATATATTACTGAATTGATTATCAGCACATAGCAAGACGGAGTGTAAACCAACCACCTAGTATACAACTACATATGATGTCTATTTTTAATTCTATTTGGATTTGGTGAGATATTACATGTCAGATTAGTGTCCTATTTTGTAACAGTGCATTTGGTGTTTATTAATCATCTCATATAATGAAATATCATGCACTTTAATGACAGCTACTAAACTGCACATATTTTGAATCTGAATTATTTTGCACAAACTGAATGCCACTGTTTTGTGAGTATGTGCAGAGACAATACCGTACAATGGTGCCTTGTATCCTTGTTGTCTCTCATGGCTTGCAGTCAGTTCTGAAGGAGGAAGTGTTGACTGTCATCTTGTGCCTATTGCACATTAAATAGCTTTCAAATAGTCAGAATTGTCGCACTGCTAGCACAACTGCAAGACTTTTTGTAAAAAGTTGGGACGGGGCAATTTATGGCTAGTAATGAGGTAAATAAACTAAATTAATGTTGTGATTTGAGACGAGTGATGTCAGCAAGTGATTGTAATCATGATTTGATACAAAGGCCATGTCTACAAAAGGCAGCGTCTTTGAGAAGGTGGGCAGAGAATCTCCAGTTGGTCAACTTGTTAGGAAGTTTTATTACATTATTATTAAGTATTATTAAATTGTTTAAGAAGTGTTCTTAAATGCATTAACAGCATTAATGCAACAAAGTGCCTTTAGGTTTTAAAGCAACGTTAATTCCTTATTGACATATTTTCTAGCAACGTCAATGCAATTGTCAACAAAACAAGTAAAATCAAAGTTAGGACTGAAATGTGGAAATATTATCTTTTGTCTTTCTTTGAGGAAAATTGTTTTAAAAAAATCATTAATGTTCCTATGCATTTGTTGACAAACCAAGGATCCTCTGGGTATATATGCTCATCAGTGCCTCTCCTGGATGTTCCTGGATGCTGCTTTTAAATCATGATTACAATCACCTGTTGCTTAAAATTGCACCATTGTTTAGTTCTGTTCCATTACTAGCTCCTGTCCTGACTTGTTTGGAATGTGTTTCAGGACTGAAATGTAGTGGATATTTATTACCAAACTGATGAAGTTGACCAGATAAAACCTGAAATGTTTTTGGTTACTACGGTCTGCAATAAAATAAAACGGAAAGTAAATGTCATAAACCTTTCATCCCTTTGTTTAACCTTTATGAAGTGCAGCACATTGTGTGTGTGTGTGTGTGTGTGTGTGTGTGTGTGTGTGTGTGTGTGTGTGTGTGTGTGTGTGTGTGTGTGTG
>JAUZST010000463.1:16460-56051 GCA_034779995.1 Parotocinclus haroldoi
AATGAGAGAGATGAACAACAATAGGCCACGGTAGCAATGTGACTTTGTGAGAATGTGAGAAATGACTGAAATGGGAAAAGTGTGTATGAATCAGAATGCCTAATGCCTAATGGAGGTGTGGTCAAGTGTTTTGTCCAAACGTATGAATACATACATAATACAACATTGTTTTCTACTGTCACACAAATAAGTTTTGGACTCCCAGTAAATGACAAACTAACAGACTCTGACGAACCAAGGTGAATATATTCATGAAGCCCATAAAAAAGAAATATTATATTACAATTTATTTATATATGCAAATTATTTTAATTCTTTGCTGAGTTTAAGAAATTATATTGTCACTAACCAGCTACAAATGTTGAGCAGAGATGAGCAGAGAGAGATGACAGTGAAAGGACTCATCGAGATGCATGAGGAAGACGCATTAAAATCAACCAGGCTTTAAATGAGAAAACAATGCTCCTCTGAATGGTGGCAGAAAAAAAGTTATTAGGAGTCATTCTGCTATTAAATACAAATGAGACTGAACAGTAATTACAAAAATATAAGGCGGTAGATGTTTAGTGAATCATGTTGGGATTAAGTCATGAAAAAGTAAAACACATTTTATTTGTTTATGTTGTTGTATTTGTTTATTAGTATTATTCACTATGGTAGTTCTTGCAGAGTGGAACTTCTGGGAGTCCAAACGAGATGATTTACGAAAGCAGGTAATGCAGATGTCTCTAGATCTTGCTCCAGTTTTCAATTAGGTGAATTGGGAGATGAAAACTATAATATGTGTTATTACATGACACTATAATTATAATTTGTAGATATTTTAAAGGGATTTTAGTCCTGGGGGTGGGGCTTCATCACAGCTACTCAGTCTAATATAGAAGTTTGATGTTTACATTTGCCCTGTATCAGCATAAGTGTCTCTGATTTCCTCCACATTCTAAAAGCAGGCATTAGGTTAACTGGTGTTTCTAAAGTGCCTAAACTGTGTGTTTATGGCATTATCTTGACATGGGGCCCTTTTGACCCTTTCTTCTTCCACAGACAACTTATCATTGAATGTTTTTGTTAGCTCTCCTGCTGGTGTTGCCATTGTCTGTGTCTATGTGTGTTATCGTTGTTTGTTTTTGTTTTCTCCGTCTGATCATTATAGCATTTGCAGGTTCAGCGTACATAGTCTGCCTGTATTAGCATTGTTTGTGTTCATTGTCAGGATGCGTTTCTCTGATTTCCTCCCACATTCTAAACGCATGCATTAGGTCAACTGGCGTTTCTAAAGTGCCTTAACTGTGTGTGTGTTTGTATGTTTTGCAAAGTGGATATAAAAAATCATGAATTAATGCATGAACAAGATTGTACAACAGTGTTAGTGGATCTCATTCAAACATTTGCAGACACAATGTGTAACAATTATTTAGTTTTAAAGTGTGTAAGTTTAAATAAACATTACAGTTTGAAATGTCCCATGGTACTATTAGTAGGTTGTAACACTGTCACATTTGTTTTAGCATTTTGTATTAGCATTAGACATTTATATGTTGTCTTATCTATATATCTATATATCCAAATTGTGTAGCATAATCTTGGTGTTAGCCTCTGTTAGCCACTCTTATTCCACCTGTGAAACATGGAACAGTGAATTGTGAACCATGTAATGTTAAAAAATGTTATAGGAGAAAGTATTGTTTAATAGGCTCACTAATTAATAAAATATTTTAGTAATAAAATGTTATTGTGATATGTTCTGTTTTGTTAAAATAATTGCTTCTTGATGACCATTCTTGAATTTTTTTTTGTCTACTGAATGTACTTAAAATTTAAATTTAGATTTTAGAATTTAGATCAGTGTGCAATTAAGCTAACTCACCAGAAGGTGAATTTTAAGTAACTCATTTCTCATTTCCCATCTTTACCAGGATTGTCAACAAATATAAAGGGGACTATAAGCCTATTTAAAGTCATCTACTTTACATAAAATGTATTAACAGTTTGTTTAATGAATCTTTTTCGTGGTTGTTGGTTGCAAAGAATGCATAGGAAGCAATCATAGGTGTTTAATAATATCCAGACAAACAAGGAAAATACTTTATGTAACAGTATAGACATGACAGTATGCTGTATAAAATGTTAACTAATATCTTATTACTTGTGGGTTTTATAACTTCATTATAAATGTACATTGTTCCTAATTTTAATTCTTCTGGATGACAATTTCCAGTACTTGGAAATATACCTATATACTGAAAACCCCTCCTACTTTGTGATCTTTCTTTCTGCCTGCTTGCTACAATATGCAGGTCTCCATGGATCTATGTTAAAAACGGTACAAACGGTAGAAGAAATGTGTACCATATGCTGCAATGCATGCTAATTGCTATTGCTACAATTACCTGATAAATTATAGTCTAATAAGGCTATGAAGCAATTTGGGATGCATTCTATTTCTGTTATTTTTCTAATTGTTGTTTGTTATATCAGGTTAGTGAATAGCTAGGGGGAATAGCTAGAGGGGAAAAGTTAGGGTATTGAATTGCCATTTATGGTATATGCAAATGGAGTTTCTACTTGAGGCTGTACACAGCCAAGTTATCCAGCAAACACGGGATATGGTTTAAAAAGTGATTATGACTTCATGTAAAAACTCACATTCTTGTTCCCTTTAAATTCGGTTAAAGCGCTAACACATTGAGAAATGAGCTCAAGGACACACTTTAATGTAAGTATTAAATAATCTGCAAAATAATTATGCTGGCAAGAGTCATATCATCCTGCATAGCTCTCGTCTGACCATTTTCTCTTTTTGCAGCAGGTAGAGCTGTTGCTTCCTGCTATATATACTCCCTTATTTGTTCACTTTTTTAGTCTGCCAGTCTCGTATTCTGGTAGTTTTCCCTTGTCATACTACTATGTGAAGTTCTGGATTTCTGTCTTTTTTATATGGACTATTTTTTTACATATCACATTTTTTTTCGATTTTGTGTGGTTATATGGACAGTACAAATGACTGTGCTGATCTCCCAATTTGCACTGTGATCTCTTACTACTCTGCTGCACCTCATAGATTTAAATCATACCACCGGACAGATTCTGCATTCTTGGCATTAATACGGTATTCACCATGTTACTTGTCAATCATCCTCCAATTAGTCTTATCCCTAATTTTTGTCTGACTTTACTGTCCACTATTACTTCATTTCTCTCGTCTCTGATTGTTCTTGATAACTTGATATTCCATCTGCTGCTACCAACGGCTTTTTCTTTTTACTTAACTGTTTTGATCTCTTGCAATATGTTTCATTTCCGACTCACAACCGTGCTCATATTTTGGACTTAATTTGTGCTACCTTAAAGCTTATCAGTAAAGTTTCAGGGTTCTAGAATCTCCCTTGTCCTGTCTCTCTAAGCTTATCTTGCTTGATGGTATTGTTTCTCCCTATCATAATACTGTCTTCCACTATTGATTTTTTTTGCGTGGTAGCACCATCTCTGCTCCCTCTTCTCATTCATTTCTTTAATTACTTCTGAACTTTGGACATTAAAAACTGCAGGAAGTCGCCTTGAGCGCATGTATACAAATTCTGGACTTGTTCAGCAATTAACTCACAATAAGCATCTTGTAAAGTATAAAGCAGCACTAAACGCTGGCTGCTCTGCAGTTTTCACTTCCAGCATCATGTTCGCTGCTGTTAATCCATGCCAACTTTTTTCTGTTATTTAAAAAATTGCCTTCTGCTAAACCAGGTCTCTGCTTCCACTGATCATTGTAACTATTTCCTTCACTTTTAACTTATAAGACATCCGTGACCTCACCTCCTCTACTAACTACACTTTGCTATCCTCTTCAGATCTGTTTGTTCTACCATTGACTACTAGGTTTTCCTCTTTCTCCCTGTTTAATGAAAATTACATCTCCCAGGTTATTTCTGGTTCTAAACCATCTACTGCCTCACTTGATCCTGATCCTACTGCTCTTCTAAAAAAATGCTCTGGTCTTATCTCCTCCTATTTGTTGAATAGTAAATCTCTTGCTGTTATCTGGTATTGTACGTCATTGTACATGCTACTGCACACATGCACTAATGTCGTATTGTATAATCTATCGTTTTATGTTGCATCTTGGTCTTGGAGGAATGTTATTTTGTTTATATTGTTAAACTGGCAAAAAACTATTTGACTTTGTTAGGATATGTGGTAGGACCCAAGGATGCGGGATAGATGGAATCCTACGACGTATAATAATAATGGGGAAATAATATAGAAAAACTAAAAGGGGGAGAAAAGCGGAGCAAAAGGCTCCTGGACATAAAAAAACCAAAAGGATGAAATGGCGCGCCTGGGCCAACACGCGATCTGATCGCAAGGGGCACCGAAGCGCCAACGGGGCAGAGAGCACGATTTGGGACGTCTTCCAAGTGGCGAGGCACGGAGGTAGTCCGAACGCCAGAGGACGAGCGCGAGCTCGGACGCGCAAGTGCCAAAAGGCGAGCATATGAGCTTGGGGCGCGCTTGTAGTGTGAGTGCAAATAAAACGCATGGAAGCGCCTGAAAACGAGTATAAACTCGGACATGACAGGAGCGCGAATGGATCGCGAGAGGTACCGAAGCGCCAGGGGACGAGCATGAGCTCGGGTGCACGTGTGCCGCAAGTAAGCCAAGACCCCCGGGGTGGTCGGCGGGGATGGCAGGAACGTTACTGAAACCGTTACTGCTGAATGTGTTGTCCCACAGGACTTCTTTCTTGGTACTCTTTAATTTACAATTTACATTCTTCCTACGGGCTATATCACATTTAAATAAGGCCTTTCCTTTTACTGCTATGCTGATGACACTCAACTCAGCTATCTCAGCTTTAAACCTTCTTCATTCCCTTTTTTACGCTTCGCTCACTGATTGTATTTTTCGCCTGAATTTATTTCTACAGGCCAACTTTCCTAACCTTATTTCTCAGAAGGCTGAGTTTTTGATTTTGGCATCAAATCTGTGCTCTCCTCCATCTTTACCTCCTCCTTATCTATCGCGGATGTGTATGTTCACTTATCCCCTACTGTCCGCAATCTTGGTGTTCCTTTTGACTCTACTCTGTCTATTCTCCCTCACATTAGGTCTATTTCTAAGTTTACTTTCTTTCATCTTTACAACATAGCTCAGGTGCACCCTTTCCTTTCTCGTGCTGCTGCAGAGATTTTGGTGCAGTCTTTTATCTCCTCTCATCTTGATTATTGCAACTCTCTTCTTACGGTCTTGACTCTGATTCTACAGTACTACAGGAGTGCATCCGCTGCTAGGATTCTTACATAAGTAAAAAAAAAATATGACATCACTCCTGTTCTAACCCAACTGCCCTGCATCCTGGTCATCCTGGATCCCTGCATCCAGTACAAAATTTTAATATTGACATTAAAATCCCTCCATGGTCTTGCTCTACTCTTTCTCCGCAATTGAGTACATCACTACAACTCCTGACCTCTCTGTCGCCAGGTTCAGGCTTTCCTCCATGGGTGGAAGATCCTTTGCTGTGACTGCTCCCACCCTCTGGAACTCTCTTCCTTTTTCCGTTCGATCTGCCTCTACTATCCTCTTAAATCCTTACAAAACGTTCCTGTCTTACTCCTCTATTACTTCATGAGTAATCACTGTTAATAGTTATTTTAGTATTATTGTTCTATTGTGAAGAATCCTTGGATTTGAATTCTATAAGAGGCGCTGTATTTGTTAAAAACTTGTTGTTGTCTTAGGAGGAGGTCTCTTCTGAAGATTATGAAAAGCAGACTGAGGACATGGATTACTGGAACCACATCCTGTGGTCTGATTAGTCCAAGATAAACTTATTTGGTTTAGATGGTGTCAAGCATGTTAGGCAACAGCCAAAGACAAGTGTGTTTTTCCTACAGTCAAGTATGGTGGTGAGATGGTCATGGTTTGGGGCTGCATGAGTGCTGCCAGCTGTGGCAAGATACAGTTCATTGAGGAAACCATAAATGCCAACATGTACTGTGCTATACTGAAGCAGAGCATGATCCAGTCCCTCCAGAAACTGGGCCACAGGGCAGTATTACAACATGATAACAAGCCCAAACGTATTCGGTTATTCCCACCACATATGGAGCCACTATTGGTTTTTCTTCTCTCCAATCTGCTTGAGCATTGTTTGAGTGTTTTTCTATCTTTGACAAAAGCCCAGTTAGGATAATCATGGGACCTCAGAGTACACCTCTCACTATCTACACTGATGCTGGTATGAGTCGTTAAACAAATGTGCTGTACATCAGCTTCTTCCAGACAGCCAAGACTGAAGAAGTTAAATTAGTGTATATACTTGCTTCTCAGTTAGTGTAAACATATTTGTCTGTCTACTACTCTGGTATTACAGTGTGCCTGTTAATATGATCTGTTAGCCTTGTTCTTGTTTATTTCTGTGTTTATCTTCTGTTCTGTTTTAATCATTGCATCTAGTCTGTTTATCATTGTGTTTGCAGTGTAAACTGTAAATAACCCATGTACACTTTCACTTATGTCTGTCTTTCTCGATCCTCCTTGCATCAAACATGACAACCAATTTATCCAGAACTCCCATGCACTCTTATATAATGTCTTCTTTGTTTTGTCCTCCACTGTTATGGCCAGAAATTGCTGTCAAGCAACAATTCAGGGTGGACATATTATCTCTTGAGATTCTTCCTTCAGTCCTGTAAACCTCTGATTAAATATTTAATATAACTTTGTCCTGAGCAAGGTCATAGTTGTCAAAATATATTTGCATCACTCAGGTCTGAGGTACTGTCCTGAATATGCAATTGACATTCATGTTTCATTAAACTAATTTCAAATAACAGTTTATTACTGTGATATGGCATGTATATAATGTATATAATGTACGTATATGTATAGATGATGCTATTTCAACACTATCATTTAAAAAATAAAAACTACAAAAAACTACCAATGGCTTTATCAGCTAGTAATTTCTGAAAATCTTGCAAATGATGATACACGAAAATTGAAAAAACAATAAACAGTGTTAATTTAAAGTATGCCAATATTGTTTTTCACAAGTAAACACTGCTAAGTGTCATAAATTACCCTTACAACTTTACTCAGCTTATCATATAGTTAATATATCATGGACATTGAATATTTACAAAAATACAGGACTGCCACAAGACATGACATTAAAATATGAATCTTAAATGTAAACAATTAAATATATATATCTGAATCGCTGCTCCTGCTTGTTGATAGAAGCCCATTGAGATGTTCAGGCATGCCTCTTGGACACCTCCTGCTGGAGATATACCTGGCACAGCCAGCTGGAAGGATATTTCCCATTAGACTCAGGACACGCTGGAGTTATTATTTCTTCCGGTCGACCTGGGAGTGACTGGGGAACCTCTAGGAGTTGTTGGTTAAAGTTGTGAGATATAAAGATGCCTGGACGTCTTTGCTTGTCTTGCTGCTACCATGACACAGAAAGTGGAAAAGATTACATGAAATATTTATATTACTCCATTGATATGTGTAATACCTATAGTCAGTTTCTATGCATCAATTAATTCACATAATTTAGGCATATTAATAAATAACTTAATTTAAATTAATTTTGTAATGCCGATTTTCACATTTGATTCAAATCATTCCAATGTTTGACTGAAATCAATCCCAAATTTAGGTTTTCACAAAGTTTTCTGTATTATAGTACATTTCTTTATTGTATTAACTATTACATCCAGTTTAAGGCTTAAATTTACAGTGTTGACCCTCCATCTTTAAGTCTTTTGCAATCCACCATGGCATGTTAGATATCAGCTTCTGGCCAAAATCTTGAATGACAGCAACACAGTCTTTCCTTAATCAGTAGAGTAGATCACAGTTTCTGGGTTTTTGTTTGTCCACTGTTTTTCGAGGATTGACCACATGTTCTCAGTGGGATTGGGTTCTGGGGAGTTTCCTGTCCATTTAGCAGAAATTTTAATGTTTTATTTATCGAGCCACTTAGATAAAAAAAACCACATTATTTAACTCCGAATTGCTCCTGGATCTTTGGGAGACG
Organism: Parotocinclus haroldoi; assembly: GCA_034779995.1. NCBI lineage: Eukaryota > Metazoa > Chordata > Actinopteri > Siluriformes > Loricariidae > Parotocinclus > Parotocinclus haroldoi. The sequence goes on from JAUZST010000463.1 coordinate 24,508, forward strand.
TTGCTCTTGGAGGATGTTTTGATACTATTCCTTATTCATGGTAGTGTTCTTAGGCTAGGCTTATTTGCTGCCCTTCTGTGCATTCAGATGTACTCACACCTGCCCACTGCCATCCTGAGGAAGCTCTGAATGGTGTTGAACCGATCTCATAGCTGCAACCTTTTTGGGAGACAGTTCTGACGCTTGCTTGACTTTCTTGGGTGCTTGACCTTCTTGTTCACTAAAGCTGAGCTACTGCCTGTGAAAACATTTTGATGCAAAACACTGATGACTGTGTGTTTCCATGGAGGTAACCATGGTTAACAGAACAAACTTAAAACTCAAAAGCACCACTACCATTTTGAAGCAACCAGTCAGCTCTTTTAATCGGCTTGTCCTCATTAACCTTTGTTTTTCCTGAGCTAATTAGATCATTCTGTGATAAAGTAATTTTTATGACTGGAAATGACTTTGCAATTAATAGCAATTCATCTGATCACTCTTCACAAGTGGAGTTGATACAAATTACCATCATAAACATTGAAGCAGCAAACCTTATAAAAAACAAAAAAATGTGCCATTCTCAAAGCTTTTGCCCATGACCCAACATTCCAGTGTTACCCTTGCTGTTAAGTGCTGAAAATGCATATTCTCTTTGCTGTCTTTGAAGTCTATGCGATCATTATTCTAAAATCATAGACGGCAAGTCTCCTGGGATATTTTCAGGGGTTCCCCACTGTCCTTAGACTAGTTTGTCTAAGGACTGAACTCCAGATTCCTCTTTACTTTGAAGCAAGCATATTATTCTTTTCCAAGAGAGTGATATGTCCTCCAGGAGTCCTTCCTTTCCTTCACATTTTGTTGGTCCATCACAGTTGGTGCTAAAAAGACAACATCACCTGCAAATAATGGACCCTAATACAACCTTGGCTGTGCCTTGAAATCCAAGCATAAATACTACAAACAGGAGTGAAGACAGGACACACCCCTTAATGGAGTGTGACAACCACTGTGAACAGCTTAGACTTAACACCAAATATGCTGACTCGACTCTCACTACATGAATACAGAGAAAATTGTACACTGTAGTGTGCCTCACAACATATGCTGAGGCACATGCCTTCTGCAAATCCACCAAGTACATGCAAACTGGATTAGCATTTGTCCATGACCCTTCACAAAGCTATTTGTGCAAAACAAATGAGCTGATCTGTTATTTCATGGTCTTCACTGCTGTCTCTATGAGACACAAAGCAAATTGTGTTTGTATGCTCTGAGCTGTTTTGTGTCATTGGTACTCTTGAAAACTTTATAGAGATAACAAGAGTAAAAGTAAATTGCAGCTTGTTTCCTCAGTCTGTTATTTTCTTCTTGATAAGTTTGACTCCATGGAACAGTCAAAAACATTCGAGGACTGTTATAAGTCTGTCCTCTAATGACAGATGAGAAGGGTCTGTGCTGGTGTTGATTATGTTGCTTTTGTGCTCCAATACTATCTTGTATATTTCCATATACAGACAAATTCCATGATGAAATTTCACATCAACAACACTGCGTTGACTATTTTCTTGTAATGAAGTTACAAGTTTCTTATCTTATAGTTTCTTATCTTATAAGGACAGTTCGGTGGATAGTTAATGTTGGTGACATGTTCCAAAGGTTTGGTCCTAGGTTATGTTGACAACACATTAGTTACAACAAATAACAACACATTCATCTCTGTTGAAAGGTACAACCAGTGTCAAGAAAATGTACTCATTCAACTGCAATTACTTCTGTTTACAGACCCCCTACAAGTACAACTATTCAAGAAAGGAAGAAAGGGGGATAACTAATTTATTATATATAATAAGTACATAGAAATGCATAGTAATGTCAATGCAGCCAATAAATTAAATAAACACCAAATCACCAGTCAATATTATTATAAAGTCCACCCTCTGCTGCTTTACTAGAAAATGGTCTGTTTTGTAGGTAGACTTGTCCCAACCTTGTGAATTATTGCTAGTTACCTTGCAAGTCATGATTTTCCAATTGTGACAGAACGGACAGCCAAGGACCACTAGTTCAATGTTTCCATTTTCTTTTTCTTTTCTACCAACACATCATACAGATATACATTGCTAGCCTGACAACCAATCTCACATCTTTCTGTTAAAATAAAATACTGGATTTTAAAGTGGGACTAGATTATACTTACATGGGACTCATTGCGCCTTTCTGGTCTAGAAAAATGCCCAAACTGGCTTTTTGAGATCTATAAAGAGTGCCTGGGCATAGTCAGACATGCTTAGTGGAGCCAGGTGGGATTGGTCCATGTGGGAGGGGAGTATATAATTGGAAATGTTTTCGTTCTTATTGTTTTATTTTATATTTATCTTGTTCATAATGTATGTTTTATTTTGATATGTCATATTCTGTATCGTTTTGAACAAGTGTTTTGACAATTTGTATTGTTTTGTTAATATTCTCTTTGAATGTGGTTGTTTTCTCCCTGCAGAAGAAGGGGAATGGTACTCCCCGAATTGGGTAGGCCTATTTAAAGGCTCGTTTTCATTACTGAGTGGAGAGAGGGTGTTGTATGGTTGGCTGGTTAGTAGAGCCAAGGAGTTTGTGGAAGAAATGTGTCTTCAGATCCCCTGTGTGTATTTTTGTATATAGTGTTTTGTTTCCTATTATTATAATTTTTTCTTATTTTTTTCTATTTTAACCACTTTAATCCCTTTGGCACCTGGCACTAAAATAAAGACCCTTGCACTGAATGTTGTATTGTTGCTTTGCGATCTGTTATTTCATAACCTTGTTGGAACACACTACCCTCACCATTGAGCAAGGTGTGACACCAATACTGGCATGCATAGACTGTGACTTGTTTTTTTAAGAATAATGAATATGTAGTACATTCTTCATTATGCTGAGAAGGGGTTAGACAGCTATGGACAAGCCCTTGTAGTGAAAAATCATACAACCCCAAATTAGAAAGATCCTGACTTTTAAACTTGTAGCCGATAACTGGCTGGGTGGTCTTTTTTCCAGAGCACACAGAATCTATTTTTTTCTCTTTAAAAATCCTGGATACATATATACACATTTCTGACTGTCATTGCTCATCAATTCACGAATACAGATTTTGTATCAAATAACGATAATGCTCACCTTTTGACATACCATCCCAACCTTTTCTGTTTTGGGGGTCTAATTATGATTCGTCTGATATCTTGCCCATTTGTTAATAGATTCACATTACCAAACCCTTCAAACTATTACCAGAAGGGGCATGCAGGCATGTCGACAATACTGAGAAGTTTTGATTGGTTAGTATCACCCTCAGTGAGATATGTGTGAAGACACTTTGAGACAATGTCTGTTATTGAAAGAACTAGAAAAATAAAGAGCAGCATGATCCATTATCCTGGACTAATGTGCAAAGGCTTTTTATGAACATATACTTGCGCTATAGTGTAGTCTAGTAGGCTATACAATACCTTCCTAAAGGTATTATTTTATGGTGCAGGTGTTTTGGTGCAGTACTGCTTTGGTGTCGTCCTGAGGACTGGGACTTTGGCTCTGAGTACTGTCTGCCTGGAGTGTTCCCTGTTCTGCCTGTGTAGGATTCTCTGTTTACTCTGGTTTGCTGCCAACCACATGCCAGCAGTTTGTTTGGATAGTCTAAATTGCCCCTAGGTGGGAATGAGTGAGTTTGTGATGGTGCAAGAATGTGCGATGCAAAAGATCAACAGACATGTTTGAAAAAGCATTTGACCCCATACTTTTCTAATTTTAAAGTAGAAAACAATATGATGTTTTATGTATGTCGCATACAAGTAAAGGAAACACATTGCATTCTGTTTTGACACTGCTTATTTTGGTCAGCGTTGCAGAACAGGGTCTGGATTCTAACCGTAGAGAGAGGTACACCCTGGACAGAGAGTCTCCATGTTCCAAAACGCACCACCTGCCATCATGTTGTAAGCCCAGCCCAAGTTTCTGATTTGGCTTTTATCATCGAGCCACAAGCTCAGAGCTGCAAGATGCATCTCACCTCATACTTTGCATCTCAAAATTACATTTGCCTCCTCCTGTCAATCACTTGCCTTAGTAATGTCATTCATTGTAATTAATTTCTTCATTGGACAAATACTTTTTGTATGCTTACTAGAAATGTGTTTAATGTAGATTGACAAGTAATGTAATTTTCCACTTGAAATCCTTGCTGTCTGCTCCAGTGTTTTAATAGTCTTATCCTGAATTGCCTCTGTCTTTGTGGTTATTGCAACTAAATAAAAAAATGGAGCCATTAATTCGATGACATGGTTTCTTAACAGGCAGTTGCATTTGTGTGTGTTTTTGTCATAAAAGAATCTTAATATTAAGTCTTATCTATCCAACTGGACAATTAAATTATAGCCTCAGTGGGGGATTTATACTGTACAATAGGGACCTTTACCTAAGAGTAACTAATAAGCTGAAAAATTAATCATAACCAGGCACATTTTAATGTACTTTGTTTTACCTTTGATTTGAGCAAATGTAATAGTTTAAGATTTCAAAATATTATCAAGCAATACTGTTAATTATAGCACATCAAATAGTTACCACAATATGAAGCACAAAAGGGCATCCAAGAATCATGAAAAGCTTGGAAACCAAGCTGCCGTACAATATGGTGCTTATGGTACATTTTGCTCCACAAGCAACTTGAACATTTTTTAAATAGGGCAGCCAAAGTCATGTCTGCAGTAAGAGTGTAAAGGGGCAGGACTTAAGCCTCCCTGTGGTCGATCTGTGTATGTGCCTGGTGTGTCTTTATTGAAGAAACAGAAAAAGTATAGAAAAAGTAAAGAGAAGCTCGAGAGTGAAAAAATCTGAACCATTATAGTCTAAAAGAAAATGAAAGAAGTCATATAAAAGTGCTGTTTAGAAAGGAAGGGAAGTGAAAAATGGATAAATGAATGATGATAAGAAATCTAATTTAAATGTTAAGATGAGAAAGTAGTTTAAATCCAGACATGTAAAAAAGAAAGAGTTTGAAGTCTAAACAAACATAGAGAAGTTAAGTTATAAATTGAAGAAAGAGAAAGATTCATATTCAGCTTCTGAGATCTAAGCTAAGACCTCAGCCTTATACAGTGGTGAAAATAAGTATTTAATACACTGCTGAAAGTTTTCCCACCTTCAAAGAATCGAGAGATCTGTAATTTTTATCGTAGGTACGCTTCAACTGTGAGAGACAAGAAAAAAAATCTAAAGAAAAAAATTTATGTATGATTTTTAAATAACAGATTTACATATTATAGCATAAAATAATCCCTCCTCTTGATCATCCAGATGGTCAATGGTGAACTTCAAATGGGCCTGGACATTTGCTGGTGTGAAAAGGGGGACCTTGCATGAGCTTGCATGGCAGGGTAGTGTGTTACTAACAAATAGTGATCCCAGCTCTCTTCCGATCAATGACTAGGTCCTCCCATGTAGTTCTGGGCTGATTCCTAACCTTTCTCAATATCATCCACAAGGTGAGATCTTGTATGGAGTCCCAGTATGAGGAAGATTGACAGAAGATTAATAGTCATCTTGTGTTTACTTTCATTTTCTAATAATTGCGCCAGCAGTGGTTACCTTTTCATAAAACTGTTTGCCTATTGTACTGTAGCCCATCTTATCCTTATGTAGGTCTACATTTTTGTCCCTGGTGTCCTTAGGCAGCTCTTTGGTCTTGTGCATGGTGAGAAGGTTGGAGTGTGATTGATTGAGTGTGTAGACAGGTGTCTTTTTATGCCAGTAAAGCAGTAAAGCAGTGTAAAGTGAACACTTACTCTATTGGTGGATTTAGGGCATTAGAATAGCAGCTGATGCTTACTGCAGACTGTAAGTCCAGAGGTTTCCTTTCCTTTCAATTGTGTGTCATTTCTAACCTATTTAGGACCCATGGGGACATATTTACTTATTAAGTACTGTTGATATAAAAAAAAACATGCTTGACTGAAACAATTTAAGCAAGTGTGCCGAGTGCAACGGATGAGAACAGAGACAAATGTTTCTAGTCAAAATAAATTCCTTGATGAGTTCTTTGGTGGTCAAGAACAGCGATATCACTGTAATTCTATTTACATTACTTCTTGTTAAATATAAATTGTATAACATCAAGTCCAAACACATTATTAAATATCACAATGTACCTCTGCTGAGGTCAGTGCCTCAAAGTCAAGAATTACCTGTGCCAGAGAATACAAAAATATGACACCATGTGACAATGGACTTGATGAAAGCAGACCAAGGCACTAAACACATTGGTTATAAGAACCATAAAGTCTAATACTGTATATCCCAGAGCTTAAAACTGGCTGCATAGTTCTTAAAAGGCAGTTGGAGCTAAAATTCTATATAAGACTAGAGGAATGTCAATGCCACCTTCCTTGCGCATGTCATCTCTGTGTTAGTAAGTTTAACGGTACACTATCAGTCAGTCGTGGACCCCAAATCAGCAATCTGTGACGCAAACTGTTCATGGGCACACACTTTGTTTGGTTAAAGGAAATAATTTCTGATCCAAATTGGCCAAGGATGTATAGAAATATATCACTTTCTGCTCCCTGTGTGACCAGAACCCTTATTACATGCACTTGAATTTGCCAAAACAAAGGAGTTTTGAGCATTTTTGTTTTCTTCACTGGGTTAAATATGCCCCAAACCTCCTTACCCACTCATCAGAAATAATCCCTTTCCAGTGCTCCCTTGGTTTTCATCTCTCCTCCCATGGGTCCCCAGTGGTTTAAATCCTACACACTTTTGTTATGACACATTGTTCACAACATACCCCTTAGTTAAGGATATTTCTGTTTTAATCATGTTGAATAATTAATTGTCTATCTGCTTTTAAACCTACTTTGTGTTTCCTCTTTGTTACATAGATAACATGAATCATCAGATTTGTTTAGCCCATATCAGCTGGAGTGCATGCTGTTATCAAAGCAAATTAGAAAAAAGCGATATTAGAAAATCATTATAACCTCTGAAATGTGTATATTTTTTAATTCAGCTTTTCATTTGAATTATTATGTTGATTATATTGTTTGTAATTAAACACATTGCATTAGCAGCATCTGTCTTTAAGCATGGCTGTATTTAGCTTCATTAAATAAATAACAATTGAAATCATCCAACATTTTGGTTGTGCTTTCTTATGTTGTCAATACCATAATCACACTCCAACTAAAGTACTAAACGTGTAACAGCATAATTTTGGCTAGACTGTAGATATGGATATAGAATTGATTTAGCAATTGTAAAATGACCATATACAATTATTTCTGAGTTGCTAAAGATCAGTGGAAAAGAACAACAAATCAATAAGCAACAAATGTAATGGATCTAATCTAAGAGTTTTGCACAGTGTTGTATGGTAATCTCTTGAATATTAAACCTTAAATAGATAAATAGATCTGTGGCTTACTAGGTTCCTACAAATTATGCCCAACAATCTGGTAAATGTTTTGCATGAAGTAGTTTTACTTCACTTTACTTTTAATGATTTTGCCCAACCATAGGCTACTGTAAGTGTTTTAAACATGCTTGAGGTAGGCTACACTATGATTTATACTGTATATAATAACTGCTTGGTTATGATACACTCAACTTATGATCAGGTTTGTCTAAACATATCCCTATTGTAAATGGTGGAGCACTGGCATAGCCACCTGCTAGCCCCTATTTGTATATATTAGATTGTTTCTGTTAACCTAGCTTTTTACTCTGTTTACAACTTTATACCTCATCTAGTCTGTATGATCTATATTTGTTAGTAACAAAGCACTTACACTTGTGTCTGTCTTCTCCCTGTGTTGTGGTGAGTGTGACAGATTGACCCACTTACATTTTTGTCTGTACTGTATTCAACTACAGTAATAAAAAATGGTACCAAGAAAAAACAACAAGAACAAAACAAATATAACAACCCACACAAAAAAATAACATGAATCCATTTTTGTGTGTAAGTATAACAGCTGTTTAGAGACCATGCTAATGAGTCAGGGCAGCAATGATGCGTTAAATGAACTGAAAGTGGGCAGAATTGAGGCAGAGTCTCACTGGGATAAAGATTCTCTCATTCATTAATCGCTGGACCATCCGTGTGTGTAAATGCATAAAGAAAAAAAAGAGCTACTAAAATTACTGTAGTATACAGGATGTTTTGCACATGCAAGTTTGTAATGCATATTTATCATCTTGCATTATCATTGTTATAGGAAATGGATATATAAAAAATGTTTCAATTTTTCTTTATAAGAACCGCTTTTCAATACCTCAACGATGCACCATCCATTTCACAAATCACACACACAAACAAGCATGGCACCTCACACTCTTTTGAGTCTGTGTTTGGGCCAGGGGCTTCATCTGACCCTGCTGCAGCGGATTTGCAAAGCTTTGGGGATAATTTGCGGGTTAAGGGGATGCACAAACACAAGGGAAGTGGAAAAGGATTTGGTTTTGGCTTCAGATTAGAGCTCTTCCTGAAGCTCCCTTTCATCCACAAACTGATTACATTTTGTCCTCTTCCTTCTCCCTTCCCAGCCTGCTCGCCCTATCATCACTGAACATATGGTGGCAAGCAAACTTCAAAGTATCCATCTTCAACATGCTCTGTTTAAGTGCTATAACTACCATGTTTTGATTCAAGTTTAATTATGGGGCCTTGGAATTGTTTCCAAGATGTTTGTGATGATCAGCTTTGTGTTTATGTGCAAATGCCTTAATTCAATTGAATTAAATTGAAGGAACCTTCAACTTGACAAGGATGGCTGTCAGTGACTTTGCTCTATCTATTTTAGTGCTGCATGTATTTTTTTATCTGTGTGGTGGTGGTGGGTGGGTGGTGGTGGGGGTAATCATAACAGGACAAACGTGGTTCTAAGAAACACTGACTATTGTTCCCCATAACTGTTGTGCTGTTGCCTTTAAGTAGACATTGCCTTGATTTCAATTATCTCCAGTCTAAGCAATGGCCCTAAAGGATTCTTTTTGCTAAAAGAAAGGCTTATCCCACTTGCTGATTATTGGCTACAGAGCCCTCTATTAATCACCACGTTTGACTAAGGGGTATTGGTGGTGCTGCTTTAATTCGTTATGCCTTCATCAGTCAGTCATTGCAATTGGACACAGAGATTGTCAAGAGAAGCGCTTGAAGCTTTTTTCCTGGGTGGTTCTAAAAGGTTGCAGAAGAGAAACAGGGATAATTGTAGATTAGGTTAAATGGTAGAGAGTAAAAGGAGATTAGAGCGTGAGCAGAAAATGTGGTTAAGAGGACAGTGGAACAGAACATGAAAATGAAAGCGAAGTTTAAGAGGGTCACATGTCCATGTTAATTGTATTTCTTTCTTTCCATTGTGATGAATTCTGTTGTTTTATACATGACCTCAAATCTCTTATAAGCACCTCAAATCTTTGTCCTGGGTCATGCACTCAGATAATTTCTTGCTTTTTAATTGTCACAATTTTGTATCTTTTCTTTATGTCCTTCTGTATTGTGGTCAGAAATGAGACCACTCAAATCTTCTGCGATTATCCCATCTTACATGAAACAACAAATGTTGGCAGAGAACAACAAGAATTCCTATAATCTCTTTTTGGAAGAGGAGTATTGCATATGAATCTACTAATCAAGCTGCTAGTACATGTAACATGATGAAGAACTAATAAAAATGTTATTAAGTTTAGAGAATTTTACATATATTGGTCTGGATGCTACTCTCTTCATAATCCTCTCTAAGTCATCGCCCATCCGCCCTACATGGCAAAGACATTTGGTGTGATTTTGGACCTCAAGTTTCATAACATTTACCAGATGTTAAATTGCAGATTTGTTAAGAACTATATCAAAATACATAATTTTCTGATCAGAGAAACTGCAGAGATCCTCATACAGACTCCATTTACAGCTTTCAGCTTACTGTAAAGTTTTGCTTTGCTCACATTTTCAATTGTTTTATTTTATTTAACTGTGAGAGAAAACTGAGAGGATGTGGGTAAGGAGTAGAGGGTGACATTTTTGGGGTGCAAATATATGTTATGTTATAAATAAATATATGTTTAAATGTTTTATCAAATAATAAAATATATTTTTTTCACAGAAAAGGTCTTAGTATTATCTGTGCCCTTGCCCTTGTTTTATTTGGGAACTTGTTAGTCTCTGAACTCTGACTTCTGTTTGTAGTCTGCCTAAGGAATACTTCAAGTACTTGGTGGCATCATGCTCTTCTTTGAATGTTTTGTGTCACTCTAAATAACAACGTCTGCCAAATGACTAAATGCAAATTGAGTGGGACAGAGTTTCACTATACACCATAAAGGGTATGCTTATTTTCTAAATAAAGTTTTACTGTTTTTGGTACTTAGTAGGGACCTCAAATTAATCACATCGTTATTTTACCGAATAAAGAAATGCAGTAACTTGGTGAGTTTTTCTTCTTGTTGATGTTGTTAAATAATGTTATGTTCTTTTATGTGTGTTTTCCAGAAATACAAAGAATTGGAGCATTCTGTTAGAGTCGAGGAAATTCATGGCCTCAAACTGGTAAAGAAATTGGCTGAAAACATGGAGGAAATGTTTCGTAAAAAAGCAGATGCAATGAAGGTGAGTGTGTATTTACATGCAGGCATTATATAATATATGATATATAATTTATATGATTTATAATTTTAGAAATGCTGTCTTAAATTGTGTTGAAACTCTTTGAATTTTGGCTCGCTTAAGTTGTTTACTGACATTATGCACTGTAGAGTAAGAAAGATGCAAATTCCTTCCAATCCTTTCTTTAAGAAACATTGTTTTCAAACACGTCAATAATTTTAAGCATATTTGTTGGCAGAATGGAGATCTTTACCCACCTTTGCTCCTCAGAAACAAATTAATATCAGGCTTTTGTTAGCATTTTTTGGATATTGCTTTTGTAGAAAATCATGATTACAATCATCTGAAAATTAAAATTGATCTAATTTCTAACCTAAACTGCCCCATCCCAGTGTTTTTGAAATGTGTTAATGGACTGAAAAGCAGGAATGGATGATTATTAACAAATGAAATGAACTGGCAAGTTTGCCACTGTTTGTAAGTTTGTACAAGTGTTTTTATGTAAGTTCTATACAAGTTAAATTCGAAATAAATGAAAAGTTGCATACCTTGTCTTAATGCAGAAAAAGCATACAGAACTCTGACTTCTAAACAACATTACCAATAACCATCTATAGGTATATAAATAACTGCAGTGTAGCCTACCAACTGTTAAATGTGTGTGGTATAATTATTAGATTGTGTCTATACTTGCACCTCAAGTGGTATTAATTTATTAATCTCTGTCATAAATATACAATACAGTGGAGTAGTAGTCAACCAAGCATGCACATGCACACATACAGACACATGCAAATACACATGCCTGCACACTAAAATCATGATACAGTCGTCCTTCAGAGTTCGCTAGAGCCTGAAGGCATTATTGCGACCACATTCAGATGTCTTCCTTAGAATGGACGATAATGGCCTAAACACATAAAAGCATTTCAAATGAATAACTATATAAAAAAAGAATAAGGAGCTATGAACTACTTGAGTGTTACTATGTGTGGCACAAATATGCACAAAAGCTAATGGCTTACTATTCATTGCACACATATAAAGGATTGATAATAATGGTATTCTGCAGTTTTATGATCACGGAATTTGATTTTCGGGTTAAGTGGAGATGCTATCCAAGGTGATACCCTAGATATCCACGATATATTATAGCTCAGAAGGCAGAAGATACAAACCTGAAATATTATATATCATAGTATATATTAGAGATGCATCAATTGCAACTTTCTTGGTTGATTATGATTTTTCAAATATATGACTGGTTGATTCTCTTTTTTCTCCACTGCTTACTTTCGTCACGCATACTGCAAACAGTATGTACTCACTGAGAAGAATTGCAGTGGCTTGCAAAGATATTCATACCCCTCGAACGTTTTCACATTTTGTCAACTAACCACAAAGTAACCACAAACGTACATTTATGTACACAAAGTAGCACATAATTGTTAAGTGGAACAGAAATTATACATCTGAAAAGTGTGATGTACAAATGTATTTAGCCACATTTTGCTGCAATTATAGCTGAATTTTAATCTGTTGTTATTTCTTTGATCTAAACCATTATACTGTAGCTCTAGCTGTTTGTTTCTCCCAGGATTACCCTGTATTTAGCTCCATCCATCTTCCAATCAACTCTGACCAGCTTTTCTGCCCCTGCTGAAGAAAAGCATCCCCACAGCATGATGCTGCCACCACCATGTTTCACAGTGGGGATGGTGTGTTCAGAATGATGAGCGCCACACATATTACTGTGCAATTAGGCCGAAAGGTTCAACTTTGGTCTCATCTGACCAGAGCACATTCTTCCAGATGCTTGTTGTTTCCCCTCCATGGGTTGTGTCAAACAGCAAACAGTACTTCTTATGTCTTTTTTTCAACAATGGTTTTCTTCCAAACAGGCCAAATTTGTGGAGTGCACAATTTATAATTGTCCTGTGAACAGATTCTCCCACCTTAGTTGTATAATTCTGCAACTCCTCCAAAGTGATCATGGGCCTCTTGGCTGCTTCTCTGATCAGTGCTCTCTATGCTCGATCTGTCCATTTAGGTGGACGGTCTTGGTAGATTTGCAGTTGTAGAATAGTTTGAATTTTTTTTGGATGATAGATTGAACAGTGCTCCTTGGTAGGCCCAAAGCTTGTGATGTTTTTATAACCTAACCTTGATTTAGTCTCTACAACCTTATCTCTAACCTGTCTGGTTCCTTGGTCTTCATGATGCTGTATGTTCACCATAGTCTCTAAGTTTTGCAAGCCACTACATTTACATATAATTTTAATTTAAATATGGTTGACTGAACAGATCCACTTTCACACACACTGCTCGAATCAGCAGGTGGCAGAGGCCGATAAAGGCCAGCGATAAGTAGAGAAAACTGAAGATAACCACAGAGATGAACAGACAGGGAACGCAATTGTCATTTTTGTATGTGTATTTGTATACAGACAGGGAAGTCAGAAAAGTGCACATATGTGTAATCTTTTATAATTGTGTCTAACTGGCAATTCATAATACAAGAATGTATTTCTCGGTTCAATGTGCACGTAAACTACATTTACATTTAAAATATGATTGATATATTCGACTGAAATTTGTTATGAACAAAAGTGTTCTATTTCTATACAGTCACCTAGAGCACGAGTTAATGTAAAGACGTAGTTTTAATTGATTTATTTAACATTGTATCATCATCAATAGGTATTCATGACAGGAACAAGTTTACACTGAAACAAGTCACACTAATCTAAAATTTAGAGTGGCACATAGAGTGGTAACGAAATACACTTAGCGTCTAATGTGCAAATTATAGTATAGCACAATTACAGCGTTCAAATAGTAGCAATGTGCAAATATATAATAAGGTGCCAGAAGAAGCAATACATATTGGGTGTACAAGTGTGGATCTATGTGCAGTATACATGAGGAATATAGTAGTATATGAGAATCTAATATTGCTGATATAGCGCTGATGACAAAGATCGGCCACCATCGTGATCTTTACCACCTTTCGTAGCTTTTGTAGGGCCTTCCTATCTTATACAGTGGAGCTCCCATACCAAGCTGTCACACAATTAGTTAAAATGGATTTGATGGTGCGCCATTAAAATATAGTGAGTATATAAGAAGGTAGTTGGTCCTTCTTCAGCCTCCTCAAGAAGTAAAGACACTGCTTTTTTCTTTACTAGGCAGGAAGTGTTACATTTATAAGATTCCCATGAACTTAAAGCTGGAGACTATTGGATCTCAAACAGAACCTGCATTCATCATTATAGATTATACATTGTAAGTCCATAGGTGTCCACTTTCACTAAACCACTGCAAACAAAGGTAACAGCTATCAATGGCATGACATGTACAATGGCTTGCAAAAGTATTTATACCCCTTGAACTTTTTCACATTTTGTCACCTTAACAACCACAAACATAAAAGCATTTTATTGAGATTTTAATTGATAGACCAAACAAAGTAGCACGTAATTGTGAAGTGGAATGAAAATGATCACATGGTTTTCAAAATGTAATCAATTAAAAAATCTGAAAAGTGTACATAAAATCCATTGCAATCAATTGCCTTCAGAAGTCACTTACACAGCTGTTCAGCTGTGTGCAATTTAGTCTTAGTATAAATACACCTGTTCTGTGAAGGCTGCAGCAACAGCAACATGATGAACAAGGAACTCACCAGACAGGTCAGTTTAAGGCAGGGTAAGGTTATGAAAACATAACAACAGGTTGGAGTACCTGTCCACAGGACAAATCTGACCTTTGTGGAAGAGTATATACATATATAGATGAAGGCAAGGTCTGCACTACAGGTTAACTGTAATTTTGACAATCCTGTCTCCTATCATAATCTAATATATGATAATATAAAAAGGCTTGAGCTTGGAATTACAGCAAACATTTGCAGATTGTGTTAATATTCTCTTTGAAGCTGGTTCATTATCTTTCAAATTAAAAATTATATCCTATTACAATTATCCAGCTATATCAGATAACTGAAGAGCAGCTTAGCTCTTGGGCAATGTTGCATTATTGTGATAGAGTGTGGGAGTATGCATTTAGCTGTTTTTTAAATGTTAGGCAGATCAAAGTTCAAGACACCACTTTATTGACAAATAGTATTTAGATAATCAATTTTACGGTTCTGTCAATGTGGATAGTTAACTACACTGCCTTCTGTCCCATATATCTGTGTATTTATGAGTGCATATGCACACACGTGCCAAAGCTAAATTTGCTTATGGAAAAGATGGGATATTGGGTATGTGTTTATTTGTGAAGGTGTGAAAGAGATGACTTAGGATTCATAAGCACTTCAGGACCAAAACTTTATTATAGGCATATTCATTTACAACCTCAGTGGGGTCTCCGTTGCCATATTTTGCACTTCATAATGCACCACACATTTTTATTGGGAGATAGGTCTGGACTGCAGGCAGGCCAGTCTAGTACCTGCACTCTTTACTACTAAACCACGCTGTTGTAACGTTAATAATGGGGGTTGGCATTGTCTTGCTGAGTTAAACAGGGATCTCTCTGAAAAAAAAAATGTTGCTTGGATTGCAGCATAAGATGCTCCAAAACTTGTAT
Organism: Parotocinclus haroldoi; assembly: GCA_034779995.1. Taxonomy (NCBI): domain Eukaryota; kingdom Metazoa; phylum Chordata; class Actinopteri; order Siluriformes; family Loricariidae; genus Parotocinclus; species Parotocinclus haroldoi. The sequence goes on from JAUZST010000463.1 coordinate 39,713, forward strand.
GTACCTTTCAGCATTAATGGTGCCTTCACAGATGTGCAAGTTACGATAACCTGCGACCTCCGGGCATTGACGGAAGCCTTGGGTAGTCAGAAAATAGCTTAAGCACCAATGGCAATAAACTCCAGTGGGAGTGATGAAGAAAGTCCTAGATGGGGTCTTCTTACCCCACATCTGGATGTACATACCCCAAGAGAGCCAAGCAGGAAGACTCCAGGGAAGTAGTCGGCATCGGCCAATTGAGACTGCACCAACCTCCAAGTAGGGAGCCAAAATCCCCCATTTTGAACATGGAGAGGACATTGGGAACTTTCTCTTGAGGTTTCAGTGCATGGACTTGGAGATGGTCTGAGGAAGAGTTGGCATGTCGATTAGTGCCACTCTTAACTGGAAAAGCTTTGGATGCATGTACAGCAATGGATGAGGACAGCTCGCATAGCTACTGGGACCTCAAGGATGCACTGTTACAAAAATTTGACATCAACAGAGACCTACAGGCAATAGTTTCACTCACCGATAATGCCAACTGGAGAGTCACCGACTGAAGCTTCTACTGCCAGCAGCCTGGACACAAAGCAACAATATGTCCCATTAAAAAAAAAAAACCAAGATTACAGGATATTGTTATGTGCCACGGGAAGAAAGGGACATGCCCCCAGGTACTGGTGTTATACAACAGTGGATGCGGATTAATGGCAAGACTCTGCAGGCCATGCAGGACTCTGGCAGTGTTGTAACCATGATAAAAGAGGGTCACGTCACATTGAACACTGTGGATTATAGACTCTGGAAAGAGGTCCAATGTGTGCATGGAGATGATGTAATCCTTGGACGATAAAGGGGACTGAAAGCCATGTATTAATGAACTCCCTCGCTGCGGTGGATGATGAATAGCCAGGAGACACAGTGTCCAGTGTAGTCATCACTTGTTCTAAGAAAGGGCAGGAGCCATTACCTAATCTGGCAGATGACATCATAGTGAAGGCTAGGAAGGGACTGAGGAAACTCGGCACAGAAGGCGTCTGGAGAAAATGATGGAAGGCCCAGAACCAAAACTGGACACAAAAGATTTGGTGGAGGAATGGGAGCCAGCAAATATGGAGGCATTACAGAAGGGGGCCAGCAGTGAACGATAGCCTGTGAGCAACAACCTGTTGTACAACCCTTCTGACTCAGGCACTAAAAGACTGGTTATGCTATCCTGTTGTAGACAGCTGGTGTTACACCTGGCACATACATTGGATGACAGAAAACATATCTACGTTTGAGTAGCAGGTTCTTCTGGACCTCCATGTATGTAGACACAATGTCTGCAAGACCTGTGCTGTGTGTCAGAAAGTGACACCCCTGCAATGATCAAAGTTCAGAATGCGTGCCTCTGCATCCTCTGCCAGTAATCAGCATATCTTTCCAAAGAATTGCACCCACAGTCTGATGGCCTTGTAGAGAGGTTTAACCAAACCCTCAAGTCCATGTAACGCAAGTTTGTTGCAGACACAGGAAAAGACTGGGATAAGTGGTTACCATTTGTGTTGTTTGCATATCGGAAAGTGCCTCAAGTGTCCACTGGGTTTTACCCATTCAAACGGTTGCATGGGTAGTGTTACGACAAAGTCTAGGTTTTGGTCACACAGAGACAGATGATGGGATAGTGGAACACCCAGTCTCGACAGGAATGACCACACAACACAAGGAAATAGTAGGTACTGAATCTATACCGGTATTAACTTCAAATGAAACTTATGTTAGAATTTACCATACCTAAAATAAAAGAAAACCAAAACACACAGTACTTACCTAACTCCCTTAATTAAAAACACAGAAGAAGAAAAAAACCCACAATCCGAAAATAAACAGCAGCCAACCCCTACTTACCGGTATAATAGATATACATGCATGACAATTTACAGGTCCAATGGCCAACCCAAACAGAATAAAAAAAACAGGCAGAGATCAAAACCACAAATCACATACACCGATCAATAACCCACAAGGCAACAAACAAACCAGGCTTCCAGCAAACAAAGCCGTCCTCCTCCTTCTTTCCTTGAACGTCTCTCCGATCCAGCTAAATACAGTCGCTCATTGATGATGTCACCGTCAGGACAGAAGAGACACATGACTGGCAGTTCAGCAGCGAAGGATCCCAGACTGGAGCCATCTGTACAAATGAAACTTACTCAGAGAAAGAGAAGAAAAGAAAAAAAAAACACAGGGCACACCGCGAGCGGTAACAGTAGCCAGTCAGAGGTCCTTTGGACTTGTTGAAATTGATTTGGGGGGGAAAAGCCTCTACAAAATCAAGCACTAGTGTGGTGGATTATGTGCTGCAGCTGAGAAAGTGACTGGAGAGTTACCATCAAACGGCTTAAGAAAATTGAAGAAAAGCCCAGCGGAAACAGAAACGATAGTATGACAAGCAGGCCTGGAACAAAGAGTCCCACCCAGGGGACAAAGTACTACTCCTGCTAACATCCACAGCAAACAAGTTGCTGGCTAAATGGCAAGGTCCCTATTCAGTGGTGCGCAGGATGAAACCAACAACATATGAGATATGTCACCCAGACAAAGGCAAAGAGAAACAAACCAATCACAAATCTTTTAAGGTCCTGGAAAGAGAAATTGGACCAGAAGTCGGCACATGTTCTGTTTGCATGACAACTGGAGGTGGAAGGGGAACCAGAGGACATCCAGAAAACATAGACTGGGGAGAAAAAGGTCAAACTCTCTCATTTAAGCAAAAGTGGAAAGACAGAAAGACCTAAATCAGGTGCTAAATCAGTTTTCCGACCTCTTCCAACCATGGCCAGGTACAACCACCGTTTTAAAACACACCATCCACCTCAAACCAGGTCATCAACTGGTTCGACAACCACCCTACCAAGTTCCTGAAAGGTTGGTGGGTGCTCTAAAAGATGAGGTGTGTGCCATGATGGAGCTGGGAGTCATCTAGCCATCATCCAGTGAGCAGAGTAGCCCAATAGGGGTGGTTCCAAAAAAAGATGGATCCTTTTAGGGCGTGTCTGGATTTTCAAAAGCTGAATGCTCTCTCACAGTTTGATGTGTATCCAATGCCTAGAGTGGATGAACTCCTGAAAAGGATCGGAACAGTAAAGTATATATCAACACTGGATCTGTGCAAGGGCTATTGGCAGGAACCAATGCAAAAAAAAGTCCAAGGCCTACACAGCATTTCACGCACCACTGGAACTATACCAGTTCACAGTAATTTCATTTGGGCTTCATGGAGCTCCGACCACTTTCCAAAGACTGATGGATAAGGTCTTACAAGACTGTGGTGAGTTTTGCTCAGCCTACCTGGATGATGTGGTGACCCTTAGCACTTCCTGGCAAGGCCACCTGAAATATCTGTAGCAGACACTGGATAAGATCCAAGCAGCTGGACTGACCTTAAATGTCCACAAGTGAGTGGGGAAAAGAGGAAATAATAAATGGTTATACCTTGGGCATCAGTTGGGAAAAAGTCAAGTGCGACCGCAGATGGACAAGGTATAAGCTATAAAGGAGAATGCAAGAGTGACAAGATGGTACTTCGAGCTGCCGCCATTCAAGTTTACTGTGCATCGCAGAAAAGGGACACATAATGTCACGGCAGGTTACTCATCTCGATTGCCCGAGTTACCTGCCTTGGAGAAGGGAAAGGTGATGTGACAGAAATTATGTCACTGGCATACCCATACACTATCTGTTAGCATTAGCAGCTACATGGGTGCACGCATGGACTAGCTTCTATTAACTACATCAATGCTAACTTCTCTTCAATACCAACAATAAATACCATGGACATAAAGAAACCACACCACACATTGATTACACAGAAGCAGTTTATTTTACTTAACCTGTCAGTGCTGTACAGTTTATTTGTTTGGTTCCTCATCTGTGAAGGCAATTTAATAGGCTTCAATCAAAGGACCCAAGCTGGCTAGTTGGGCTGCTTAACTAGGTGCCTGATTGAAAGTAGGCACCTGGACAGTTCCATTTGGAGGGGGGAATTTGATACCAGATAACAAAAGACTGTTTATCAGTGTTTAAATGGCTGTTATGTACTCACCATATTAAATATATTATTTTATGCATATGGTTAGATAATAATAAGTAATATATTTTCATCTATGGTTAATTAATTGTTTGGGTTTTAGACCCTTCCAGGGGATGGGAGAAGATATAAAAGGACCCCCAGCCCAGTAGTTGGGTTGGTTAGTTGGTACCAGGAGTTGGAGCAGAGAGGATAGAATAGAAGCAGCCTAGTTTTAGAATAATGTTTTGCTTTCTTGTTGGATTATTTCTGCTTACTCTGTAGTGCACCATTCTGATTCTTACTATGGATTATGGGCTGGAATTCAATAAAAATATCCTTAAAAGACTACCTTTGTGAATTTTTGTGGATTTTTGGGGGACTGATTTTATTCCTGTGCGGCAACCTACCTGACAGTCACACTCTGGACAAAGAAAGGAGCCCAAGTCAGAGGCAAGTGTGGATTGTTTATTGTCTGATGACATTGTGTAAACAAGGTGAGGCACAGAGTGAACACCAAGCTAAGAGGCTGACAGAATGCTAACACAAATTTAGGCTGAAACACACTTTACAGCATCATACAGATATCAGGATAAAATCTTACGTAATAAATTAATGTAACAAATAAAATCTACCAGACAATGCGCTAACTAGACCGGTGAACTTTTGACTAAACCCAAGTTATGTGGTCTGAAGAAAAAAATCCTACTGATACTAATGGTTTGGGGTCTGTAATGATGTTGGACTGACTTTTCTCCAAAGCTTTTGAGAATATAGATAGGGTACATGGTGTCATGAACCTTGCTTCTTTCTGGTCATGTTATGGCAATAATTATATATGTAGAATTTAGGGTCAGGTGTTGTGACATTTGAAACATGCTAGTTAATGTTTCTTTATAACACCATTATCTACTTTCTAGAATATAAGGTTGTCAGTTATCAAAAACCTTGTCATATGTAGCAACCAGCTTCGGTTTCTTAAACAATAGACTAATATGCATTTAACCAAGTTTTTCTTATTTTCCTTTCCAGGTTGTATTTAGTGTTCTCGTCTCTCAGTATTGTAACGTATAAGTAATGACAACCATCTACAATTTCATGATATGGTCTTTTTTGGTAAACAAAAAAGCATGATTGTATACTTGCTTGGTTAAAGATGATAATGAGCTCTAGGTTTAACTAATAGTTTTCATCTATTGCCATGAGTACTGCATAATCATGTCTGCTAAAAATGAGGCTTTGCTGTGGTGTGTGAATAATACATTGACCATTTTAAGCAGTAATATATTTTTGCAATATTAGTCATGTCTTAACTATGATTTAAGTAAACTTTTTTGACATTCTGTTAGAAAAGGAGGGTACAGAATAGGGGTTGCAGAAAATAACTTGTTAGCTAGCAACTTATTACTGGCCAGACTATGAGGAGAGAGACATGAAAAATGGGGTGAGTGCGCATGTGGGCTGGTAGGAGCAGTTTGGATGTGACTGTTTCTTTACTACTTTATATGGCCCAGTGTATCTGGGCGCCAGTTTTTTTTTAAACTCCCCAAGAGGTTCCCCATGTGGAAACCCACACCCGGTTGCCGGCCTCTGGTGCCTTGTATCTTTGGATGACCCAGGAGATGTCAGTGGCCCAGATGGCCTCGCTCTAACGGAACCAGGCATGAACTGCCAGGGTGTCCATGAGCGTCGAGTCCCAAGGGGCAAATGGCGACTAAGTCCAGCACAAACGGTACAATATCCTGTGATCTGATAATTCCAAGCGTGTTGCAGCATCCAGGTGAGGAGTTCAGAGACAAGTGTCTTTCCTAAGGTCAAGCATGGTGGGAATGTCATGATTTGGGGCTGCATGAGTGCTGTGAGAGCTACAGTTCGGTGAGGAAATCATGAATACCAAGATTAACTGTGGCATACTAAAGTGGAGCACGATCCCCTCCACTTGGAAACTGAGCTCGGGGCATTATTCCAACATAACAACCCCAAACACACCAAGATGAACACTGCCTTGCTAAAGAAACTGAGGGTAAAAGTCAAGCATGCCTCCAGACCCTTTTGAGCATCTGTGGGGCATTCTCAAGGTCAAGGAGCTCAAAGTCTCTAACATCCACCAACTCAGTGATGTGATCATGGACAACTGGAAGAGGATTCCACTGGCAACCTATGAAGATCTAGTGAACTTCATACCCAAGAGAAAATAATACTGGCCACTAAAAATATGATCAATTTGGGCATTTTCACTTAGGGGTGTACTCACTTTTGTTGCCAGTAGTTTAGACCGGTATTTTGAGGGCACAGCAAATTTACACCGTTATACAAGCTGTAGACTGACTACTTTACATCAAAGTGTTGTTCCATGAAAATGTATAATGAAATAATTATAAAAACTTACTTTTGTGAGATACTATATATGTGGTCCTCCTACCTTTGAGAGATATACATATTTATTAAATATATAGACATTTAACTGTGGAAGTGTGATACTAATTTTGTATACTTAAACATAAGTTACAGTAAGTCCCTGGCAAATTTATTATAGTTTTATAGCAGGATTTCCTTTTTGTTCATTTCTGCTGTAAATAACTAAATGGTTATCTTCATATACAACAATACAGTACATTGTTGGCAGTGAATAATTTCTACATTGCATTTTTTGCACTTGCACTGTAATGCTCAATGTGTGAGGCACAGTTTGCCTTTATAGCAGGTGTTTTTCCTTTGTCTTGGCATCTGGGCACCAGGTTTCAGCCAATTGCTATTATTGCCTCAGGCAATATTGAGTGTTGAGTTCTCATAGGCACTGAAACACACACTGTTGCTATGGAGCACATTTTCTTTGTAGTTTAAACTTAGGTCTTTTTACTTTGCATTGGTTCTTTCTTTGATCTCTGTGAAAATGGAAAATGTGTTTTTTTGACGGTCAACTACAAACAGAAAATGCTATATGCTTAGCTTGTGGTTGCATTTTGCAAGCTATTTTAAGTACATGAAAACAATAACAATAGTGGTTATAAGGGCACTTATAGGACCTTTATTTTGCTGCTTAATTGAGGAGAAATAATGCAATAATAGCCCAAAAGCATAAGCAAGTGTGAAATTAAGTTGGGAACAAAAAAAAGTGTGCGCTGTTTGAGACTTCATCTGTATCAAACCATCAAAATTAGGGGATATTTTGAAATGACTATGAAGCGATTATATCATTTTATGATTTTTTTCATTAAACAAAATCAAAAAAGCAAATAAATTCAAAGAAAATTATTTGATTATGCAAATGAGATGCAAAATCAGTTATCGTAATTGACTGACACAGGTGAACAGAAACATGACAAACTGGATGAGACTGCAACACATTGACTGTTCAGTAGGGTCACCCAAGATGGGGCATGGATAGGATCAGGCTGTCCAGTAGTTCATTTGGGATCCTCTGAAACACTTGCTATGGGGAAATTTCCAGCTCAAGAATGTTGTGGAAGGAATTAGACTGTTTGCCAGACATTTTCCTAGTACGTCCCATGCATTGCCAATAAGGTCAAGTAGTTGTCATCTCTTGCTGTTGTGGCAGATGGGCGACCCTGGTCTTTTCCGTACTGTTCCAGTCTCTTCAATGAGATTCCACAGTCTGCTAATCATGCTTTGGGATGTTACAAGTACTGTTGCCACAGTCGTCTGTGTGTGACCAGCTTCAATACAGCCTAGGTCTCTCCAAGCTTTGCATTCAGGTAGATCATGTTGCAGAGGCATTGCAAGGGCTGGGTTTTGCAAGGTGCGGACTTTTAAGATCAGGGAACATTCAGATACTCCAGCACTTTTCCAGGTTTTTATACAGAGCATTTTCACCTTTAAAATAAAAGTTGTTTTTGCATGTCATTTTCATCATAGAACAATGATTTTTGAAAAAGTATTAACTGTGGCTCAAGTCTAGATTAAAAAGAGAACAGCAGTTCTCCAATTGACAACCATTTCATTAGCTAGCTAAAAACATATCAGTAAAAACAGTATTTCAGTATGCACATTTATAACGTATAACTTTTTGTCAGTTCATGTTACTATTTGAAGTCTAGATTTAAACTACTCAGATAGTTTAGCTATTAACCATCCACATTAATAATCTGTAATTTAAGTTTAGCAGATGCCCTTATCCAAAGCCACTTAAATATGGTCCCTACTTATTCTGAGTCCAACTTATTTATGTATTTATTTTTAGCCATTAATCAGACATTGTAATACAGAGGGATTTGCAACTGATACAGCCTGACAATCTATGATATTGGGATATAAGGGCATTGGCAGAGGAGGGATTTGAAGCATTTGATCTTCTGATGCTTGTGTGTATGAATGCATTGTGTTTATCTGATTCGCTTGAGTGTAATGGGACACTTTGGAAAATGAGTAAACTCTGACAAAATGATTGAGCCATATTCAGTAACAATGTAAACTGAATGTTTGTTCTTTTATTAATCTGCATTAAAAATGATCACTGATTCTTGTTCAGTATGTTGTAATAAAAAGTTAGAAGAGTTAAAAGGTAAAAGAGGTAAAAAACCATAAACATTACCTGTGTATGTGTAGTGCTCACAAAAAATGTAAGATATTTAAAAATGAAATATCACATAATGAAATCATAATTAAAGTTTTGTGAGCATGTGTATTTTCAGATCAAGGCTATGTCCTTCATAATTCGCTTCTAGTACACTTTATGCTTAATACTTTGGACCTGGTACTAGGTAATAATGATGCAGTAAATCACACAATAAAACAATGTGCACACAGAATCACTCAACCTTATGTTCTTTCTCCCTGCCTTTAGCGCTTGGTCGAAGCAGCAGAAGAGGCTCATCTGCAGCATAAAGAAGACCCTAACTTAAAGGTGAGAAAAAGCCCTTGAGTAAACTTACACCACCATAACAATAACATCTATACATAGGCATGTTTATATGTCTATGTAAAAAGTATGCATCACAAAGACATGAACAATTTACATGAACACACATCTGCCAAATGATTTGACTTGAAACTAAGTGTATTGTTCTATGTACTCTCGAGATGGTTTAGTGGATTGTGATACAGGTTTCATTGAAAGTGTAACTTTTTCCATTGGCCTGATTATGTTTAAGTTTAATTTATAGAACACAGTTAAGTTACAATTATGACCTATATTTTAAGTAGTTTGTCTCAATGGTGTATGCTGGAGACACACATCATCCTACATTGACCCTTTTCTTCTTCCACATCAGGTTGTTTCATTATAGCTTGCTGTGCCATGCCTATATATATCTTTGTTCCAACTGAATCCTTTGTCTGGACTTTTCACTTCTCTTACCTCTACCTTCTTAGTTTGTTGTTTTTTCACTCCTAGCAGCCTGTGTGCTCTTTGCATGCCTACAGCACTCCATGTTTGATGGAATTCTGTGTTGTCCATTGTGATGTGGTACTGTTTCACTGAATGCTCATTAGTTTTAGCTAACATTAGTATTACCTGTTTGTATAAGCTTTTTTAAATTCAGTATTAGTTCTACCTTTAACACGTGCTCTAATAGTGTTTATGGCACATTGTTGCATGGTTTCTGTTGTTTAGCACTAGAGGAACAACAAAATGACCCCCAAAACAGGAACGGTTTAATAGCATCACTATTAGAACAATGTGGTACTTGGACCCTACAGCGGTTGCACAGGTTGTCCAACTCCTGAAAGTTGGCCGCTGCCAAAAAATTAGCTGTCTCTCTCAGTCTTAAGAGTATGGTGTACATTTCAGGATACAGGCAGTTATTATAGGAGAGCTAGATAGGGCTGTAGAAGGCCATTAACCCCTCAGCAGCATCTGCTCCTTTGTGCAAGAAGGATCAGGATGAAGATTGCCAGAGTCCTACATAATGACCTCCAGCAGGCCACTGGAGCAGGCTACTGTAGAGCTTGATTAGCATTTGCCATAGAACACCCCTAGCACCCTGTCCACTAGAATAGAGTAGAACACCTCTGGGACCGCCAGGATGCGCTTCAGTCACTTCATTAGGAGCATGCCCCAGTGTCATCAGAGATTTTAATTGATTTAACCTTTTTTTTTGAAAACTGGGCTCAAAATAGATTACCTCTAGTAAACCACCCATGCAGCAAATGAGAAGAACATGCAAGCTCTGCACAGGCAGCAGCCAGGCCAGGTCTTGAAGCCAGGTCTCTGAGGCAACATCACTACCGCCTGTGCCAATGTGCCTGCCATGGACAGAATGAACAGATATGTGAATACAATTGTTCCCCAAATTACTAACATGTAATCATTACTATAATATTTCATCATGGTCAGTGCTTACCTTGGCTTTATTAGACCATATAATCTATTTATCATCAAAAAATGTTGGTTAATGTGTTAAAGAATTAATTATTAGTTTTCTCATTTGCTAATTATAGCAAGGGTCACTTTATTATGTAGTTTCTGTTTATTCATTAATTGTTTCATTATTTTCCGCCACATGGGGTCACCGGCCAGCTGGTACTCACCCAGCAACCCTAGGCGCAAGGGCAGGAAGAACCCTAGACGAGACGTCATCGCTGGGGTCACACACTAAGGGCCAATTTAGAGACACTAATTAACTGCGCACGCATATCTGGATTGTGGGAGGAAACAGGAGTACTTGGAGTAAACTCATGCAGACTCTACACAGAAAGGACCCAAGCCGCTACACCCTGGGATTAAACCAGGGACCTTCTTGCTGTGAGCCAGCGGTGCTACGCACCGAGCCACCATGTTGCCCAGTTTCTGTTTAGTTTGCACCAAACAGTATGCATTTTAAAATGCAGATTAAAACAGGGTATGCTTATTCATAACAGCAGATGTGTTCAAAATAGTTTTTGTAATTTTAAACATTTATGACAAACCTCAGTTGTCAAAACATATCCAGCGTGCCATAATGGCCGCATATACATTTATCTTATTCAGAGATTATACACAGTGTCCATAGAGGCACTAATTCTTTTGTAATCTGTAATCCCTCACAGATTACAATATAATTTTGGATATTGTTTTTGAGTGCCCTTGTAGAGAATATTTATCAATGTTACATATTAAACAAAATAGTCCCATATATTAATATTCCATATGACACAATGCATATCACAATCAGAAATATAGTAACTAATAATGTGAAAACTGATTTATTGTCTTGAAATAATACATTTTCATGGAACATGCACAGAGACAGCAGTAGTTACACATCTGCATTTACTCTACACCATAAAAAAGCTTTTTTCGAACTGTGCCCCCTTGTCACTTGTTTATCACAGTTTGGAGAAATTGGTGTGTATGGCACATTTGCGAGAAGAAACTACTGCTCAACAAAAAGAACTTTCATTTTGTTTTGTGGATGTGCCAAAATAGTACTTTGTAGGTTAAGTGAAAAGCGTTAGCTCTGGAAAAAAGGGAAAACAGAGTTTCGGAATAAGAACCTTATACCATCTGTGAATAGTGATCATGGTAGCGAGGGTCATAGTCTAGGTCCTTTTGCTGCGTCTTGGCAAGGATCTTTTTGCCACTTTACTACTAATGCTTAAAATGTTTTGGAATGATTAAGTAAAAGTGTACACCCTAATCCAATAGAAATGTAGTTGAAAAGATGGAGGTGGGCAGGTTATGTGAGGAATTCCACCTAAAATGCAAAATTTTAGCTTTTTTAAATGCAGGAATGGGCTAAAATTTTAAGAAGCCATTGTGCAGGACTGATCAACCTTTATTGGGAATGTTTAGTTTTACCTAGTTCTGCACAGTGAGGTTATATCAGATAATGAAAGCAAAGGTTCTCATACATTTTTTACACTCAAAATATTGGCTAATTAGTTTACTTGGTTTTTCTGAACAATTCTGAAGTCTTGTTCAAGCATCACTGAAGGAGTTAGCCATACACCCAGCTTTTATAAAAAAGCAGATTAACATGTGGGTTTCTTCTAATTTCCATATCATAATATTCCTGTTATCCTGCAATGATAAGATATTGAATGTTTTATTTATGCAGTAATCATTATGAATAGCTTTTTTGGTTATTTTTTTTCTTTAAATAAATAGTTTTTTTTCTATGTAAAACCGCTGGAGAGGAGCTCGTTAATATAAGCTTAAGCTATGTAGCACCAACACATCCATAGTATCTCATTATAAATTATTACGCCAGGAAAATATCAAACTAAAAACTACCTAGGACTGTCTTGGCTTAATCAGTCTCTAGCCTGTGTGTAAAATTCCTGGCGCTCTTAATTGTGAGTCACTCAGGATAAGGATATCTGCCAAATCCTGTAAGGGTACAGCACCTTTTCAAGTCATTCATATGTAGATACATAACTTTTAAAGCATGAGACAGCTGCCTTAATCATAATATGCTTTACTCTGCATCGTTACCTTTAGTCATCCATAAATGTTTTAGCAGCATTATCGCATTTACGACAACACATGGTTCTCGCCCACAGCCTAGTCATTTTAATCAGTCAAGCCTGTGCAGCAAGTACACTGCCGCAGACCTATCATCCTTTAAATGGCAAAGAACTACATCATCATCATCATAGTGTAGAAATATTGTGCACTCCTGTTTTTTGTTTAGTTGTTTTCATGTGTGAAGCATGTGACCTCAATTATGCGTATTAGATCTGACATTTTGATATGAAAATAAACAGCTAGCTCTGTCAACTGGCAATAACATAGATTACCTTTCATAAATGGAGAGAAATAGCTTCTTATGTCTTTCAGTTGGTTGGTTGTCGGTTATGTACTTCTTCATTTGTCAAAACGAAACAGTAATTTCTATTTCATAGTAACCCACTGTTCTATGTGCTTGTAGACGCATGCACACTTTAACAGGCAGTACTGGAGATGCTAATGGAGACAAAAATTATGGTGCATCTTTTTAATTCCTGCTAAGAATATGACTCATCCTAACATTCAAGTAAATCTCTTTCTTAAACCGCCACATCCCTAGGTCTGTGAACCAACACGCATTTCAACGTTTGAAATTTGCAGAGGATTAAACTGGAAAATTGCATATTATGCTTACAGTAGATGCTGCTTATTTCAAAATGAAATATCCCCTAATGAAATATCCTCAGATTTTTGTGAGTGTATTTCTGTTCTCTCGCTTTAATGTCTCCAAAAAGAATATCGTTGCCTGTTATTCCATCATTGATTGAACAATTAATTGTGAATTAATATACAAAATATTGTAATTGCAATATATTTCTGAACAAGAGTATACAACCCTGGCAAAAATTATGGAATCACCACTCTTGGAGGAAAATCTTTCAATTGTTTAATTTTTAATTGTTTAATTGTTTAATTTTAGAAAACCATAGAGGCATCATATGTCATTGTACCATCATAGAGGCATGCTACAAAACTTTAGTTCCAACCATCTGGCATTAAGAAAACAATTAAAAAAGAAAGAAATATTATTGCTGTAGTCACTTACAATTGTGTTTTAGATCAAGTAGAGGAAAAAATATGGAATCACTAAATTCTGAGGAAAATATGGAATCAGAAAAAAAAAAAAAATTCTTGTTACTTTGTTGCCAACACCTCTGGCTTTATAACATCTTGAATTCTGAGGCATGGACTTAACTAATGACAAACAGTATTTTTCATTACTCCGTCTCCAACTTGCCAGATCAAATTTGCAGATTGGAGCCTTGTCATTGAGAATTTTATTCAATTTCCACCAGAGATTTTCAACTGGCTTGAGATCTGGACTATTTGCAGACCATGCCATTGACATTATAAGTCTTTCTTTAAGTAAAGTATTCACGTCCTTTGCCCTATGACAAGATGCATTATTAATTTGAAAAATTATCACCATCATCATCACAAAACATACTTTCAGCTGATGGGATAAGAAAAGAGTCCAAAATTTTAATGTAAACTTTGGCATTTATTGAAGATGTAATGACCGTTATTTCCTCCATACCTGTACCTGACATACAGCCCCATATCATCAATAACTGTGGACATTTGCATTTTTTCTTCAGGCAGTCATCTTTTTATATTGCATTGGACCAGAACCATACAAATGTTCCAGCATCATCAGACATTCCAGACTCCTGTTGCCGCCCACTTGTAGTGCATTTTCTATTTTGAACACATATTGCTTTAAGTTTTCTATCTTGATGCCTTCTTGATGTTTTCCTTGTTCTACCTGTATGCTTCCCTTTTACAACCTTCCCATTTTGTTTGCACTTGGTCCAGATTTTAGACACAGCTGAATGGAAACAACCAACATCTTTTGCAACATTCCATGATAATGTACCTTTTGAAAAAGTTTGATTATTTTCTCCTTTGTTTCTACTGATGTCTCTCATGTTGGAGCTATGATTCCTTTTAATTAACTTAGCTCTCCAAAGTGTGAGCACTCTTTTTTTTTATTTTATTTTTTTAACTGACTAATTAGCAGATTTAATCAGACACAGGTAATTGTTTTAGAACTGCAAATTACAGAGCTATTCCATAATATTTAATATGTTCAAATGTTCCATAACTGAACATTTGAGATATTTAATTGTGTTTTCCCAAATTCATGCGAGTGTATTTTTAGGCATATTACATTTTGCTATATAATGCACTATTTTTCTCCTATTTGTAATCAGTTATTTTTCTCCTTTTATTACAGACCTGTTGTTGATCACAATATAATACTGCAAAACAAGATCACATGTCACTTTGAAGTTGTATTTCTCTTCTCTTTGATGTGATATGCTGTTGAGTCTCAATGAAATCTTCACAGCTGTAACAATTTGGCTTTAATTGAGCCAATAATCAGAATTGTTTTCAGTACTATTGCTCTTCCAATCCAGGATGAAAGCATACTACATGAATATCATAGTGATAAGAGTAAAGGATTACTTCCAAGAGTAATACATGGGATTGAACTCGGGACCTTCTTACTATGCATTAGTGCTACACAATTAGCAGTGCTACATCACCAAATTCCCCATTTCTCAATCCAATCTAGTGTATTTGTGACAAAAATGTGTGACTTGGGACATCCTAACTCACAACTTATATGACTCGAGTCAATCAGACAAAGCTATTATATTTCATTATTGAGAAAAATGAATCAATATTGCATATCGGTGAGATACAAAATATGTAAACCTCTATTAGTAAGCTGAAAATGCATTTTAGAGTCAGGTGTTTTCAATCAATGGCATAACATTCATGTGAGTGATTACAGTGGTATCAGTGGTGGATCTTCATAAACTCTATCTGGACATGGACTCCACTAATCATCAGTCAGAAAAACTGTGTATAAATAGAAGAAAGTCAACACTAGCATTACTGTAGAATATTGACCCATTCCAAGAATGGTCATCCAACAAAGATCACTCCAAGAACAACTCGTGCAGTAGTCTGTGAGATAACAAAGTAATCCAGGATAACTTCTAAACAACTAACAGCCTGTCTGGCAACATGGCAGCAAGGTGAAAGTCATTGCTTTACGAAAAGAATAAAGAATAGTGTTGAACCTTCATCCTATCATTGAATTAACAATGAATTATGAATTTGTCAATCAAAAAACGTCTGAACATCTGTATGTGAACTGAATGTAATCAGAATGTGCATAACACAGCAAGTCAGAATTCAGCCCAGAAGTTTTTCCAAAAACTTGGAATGAAAGTCCTGACCTCAATCCTATAGAAATGTTTTGGAAGCAGTTTGTGTGCGGAAACCAACAACATTTAACCCATTGTTTTTCATTACAAACCATATAATCAGCAAAACCATTTGAGAAAAAATTTGAGATGAAAAATCACATAACTTTAATAGTATTTGGAATGTTCGCAATTGTGCTTTTGACCTGACTGGTGATCATTCGATGACCCATGTTCTCTCAGCCTGATTTCAAAATATATCATGTTACTGAATGATTGACTTTCTCTGTTTTCAAGCATGTAACTTTTTCAAATATTTAAAACATTTTAAAATCAAAATGCAAAACATTGCATTAAAATATGCAAAATAGAAGCATTTTCACTAGTAGT
Source organism: Parotocinclus haroldoi (assembly GCA_034779995.1). NCBI lineage: Eukaryota > Metazoa > Chordata > Actinopteri > Siluriformes > Loricariidae > Parotocinclus > Parotocinclus haroldoi. The sequence continues at coordinate 55,743 of JAUZST010000463.1, forward strand.
CTCCTACTGTAGGAAGGTGCATACAATGTAACGTGTGTGTGTGTGTGTGTGTGTGTGTGTGTGTGTGTGTGTGTGTATATGTATTTGTATGACATATGTGGCTGGCAGCAAAGAGAGGGAGTGCATCCTTATCTACTCACTCCAGAGCTCCTTCCCAGCTCAGTGGAACTGGCTTCATTATCTATTCTCTCTCTCTTTTCCTCTCTTTCTCTCTCTCTCTCTCTCTCTCTCTCTCTCTCTCTCTCTCTCTCTCTCTCTCTCTCTATCTCTCTCTTTGCCTTTTCTATAAACTCTGAATTAAAATATCTC
>JAUZST010000465.1:0-37641 GCA_034779995.1 Parotocinclus haroldoi
AGCTTGATTGGCACAGCTGTACCTTTCTGTCTTCCAATCAGTTGTACGGACACAACTCTGCATAAAAGATAAGCATGTGAAACATTAAGTGTGTAAGACCCTATAAGTGATTTAACACTAAAGTGCACAAATATGATTACACTAGGTATAGGTATAAAGTATATAGTTATATAGTTGGATCTCATACCTACATGCAATTGAATGCCCTACCTTATCACTACTAACACAGTATGATTAACAGTGTTGTATTTCAGAACAGGTATAACCTCCAAACAATCAGTGACATAGGAACCATCTGTGAAAGAACATTTACAAACCACCTCGAGGCACATCACCTGTAATCATTTCCTCTGGAATGTCAGCTATTTAAGAAAGCTCAACATCCTCAGGTCAAGGAATGTATAGATAAAACTGGGAACAATTTGCCAAAGTCAACTTGTCACGTTGATATGTTATCAATCCACATACAGATGCAGGGCTCAGTATAGAGTGGGACAATCATCAACGTATGTTTGACAACAAGGGGAACCCTGTGCTGAAATGTACCTGGATATACGGAAACTTCTGAGCTTCTGTGTGTATGTTAGACAGAATGAGTGTGTGTTGGTGGGGGCAGTAATATTTCCTGAATTAGGTTACAAGACAAGCATCAAGTACCTTGTGAAAACTTCCATGGAACATGCTCTTCACTCGAGGACTATCAAATGTGGCCTTCTGGATTTCTCCTCGTGTGTCCTTGTTATAAAACGATACGGTCTGTTTAGAAGCTGTGAAGACAGAAAAAAGACACATAGATCACTCTGCTGCAATGGTTGACTTAAAGTCTCCTGGAACAACCTACTTCACAGGAAATGCTTATAAAGTACTAAAAAATAGTGTGAAAGCCACACCACAAACTGTGCGGGAGTAACAAGAGCTTGAGGAGAGGAAGCAGGGCACTTAGAAGGCCAAGGCTGAAGTGTATTCTGAGGACAGCCAGCTGAGAAAAGTAGAAAATAACAAAAAGAAAGTGTGTATCTTCTCTCATTAATCACAGCGTCCAACCACAAGTCTTCTCCAGACCAACTGGGATTAACTTTACTTATTTTAATTTGAGGACATTAACATTTGAGGACATTTTCATACAGAGAATATGTGCAAATAACTCTTTTTAAGTCTAGAGATCAGAATTAGAGAAACACCAGCACGTACTAAAGCAAGATGTAATACAACTCATGTTTTTGACTGGATCAGTAAAATCTTTGCTAAACTAATCAATTTTTGCATGTCACTTCATCAATCCATTGATATGTTTTCTTAATTATACCTTCAGATGCATTTGGAACTCATTATAAATCACACACACAACACCTTGTAATGTCTGGCATATGTCAGTTGTCATGCATGTGAGATGCCCGTGCTCAGGTGTACTACAGACCCAACCCAGAAAGCAGAAACTCAAACACAGACAGAAGCAGATCTCAACCCTGTCCCAGAACAGAAAAGGTAATCAAACCCAGGCCCAGATTAAGCTTTTAAACCAACTGAATGGGGCAAACTTGTCATTAAAGCTCCCTCACACCCTGAGTAGACGGTGAGGGGATTCTTCACAATACATAATTGAATTGTTGGTGAGGAGTCTTACCACTGCTAGCCCTCAGCTTGAAATGCAACTCAAACCTCACCTCACCAGGTTTGCTAGCAGGTTTGCTAGCAAAAAACAGCATTTAACTAAAGGCATGTGTTGATTAATACTAGCCATGCATAATAATGCAGTATGAGATACTGCTGTGTACTGGAATTGAATAACATTTAAGTTAATGCAGTGTTTCCCATACACTGATTAATTCAATATCAATATTGACCACCACATATAGATGTTCGTTCTAATTTATGGGCAAAATCTTATTTCACTGTTGTCAATAAATATTTCTTACTGTTGCTCTCTCTCTCACACACACAGGCACACACAACATACAGAAAATTTATAGAACAAGCAACTTATTTTTTGGTCATTAAAACACAGGTAGGTATTTCAGAAGACAGCAGGGATCTAGGATGAAACTGTGATGTTGTGAAAAACAAATGCATTAGATACTGGAGAGCTGCATTACAAAGATGCAGTTCTTGTTTCTCCGTGAATCAGCAACACAAGGCATGAGATGCGAATCAATCCTTGCCAAGGTGCCAATCCATTGCATCTGTCTGTATCCATCAACGGTACTGTCCAACCATGACTATGTGAATCACAAAGGTATTATGTCACGATTTAAGGAGCTTCATCAAATGGCATTTTGAAGCATTATGAGGGCTATTCATACATATCTGCCTTGCCTGTCCCTTGCCTGAACACGTGTTCATTGTCTGCATGTATGTTGAGTTTAGTCTCCACCAGTTATATAATCTGAATCTGTGTGCATGTGGAGTTTTATTGGGTTATGAATACAGCGTTACAAACCATGAAATGTTACCACTAAACTACTAGTGTTTCTAACAAAGCTTTGTTAACAGGGATAAGTGTCCTGTGGCCTACTTACGGTCAACTGTGACGCCGACCTCAGGCTTGTGGTTCTTATCCGACACTTGCCAGATATCAAAGGCCTGACTGGGTGAGTCTGGAAGAAGCCGGAACATTAGGATGATGGTGTAAGATGGAGGAAGGCCGTAGGGATGGACGTCCCTGTTGAACCCCCCCCCAAAAAAGGAAAGTTAGCAGTTTGTAAATTTTTCAAAAATTAGACTGATAAATTGACTGCTGAAATCTAATACGGCTGAGCGCTGAGTTTGCAGGAGCATGTTTCCACATTAACATTGCCCAGTTCTGAAAAAAATCCCAGAGGGAGGTCCAAAACCACGTCTGGAATTTCAGGGTAACCTGAGATTTTTATGCTACACAGTATGGGAAAGGGATCACAGAGCTGGCAGACGGAGTTGGATAATAATGTGCTAAGGCAGATTTTTTTCCGACTGAACACAACCCATTTTAAGGTGAAGGATGTTTCTGAGAGAAAATTAAGAACAGCCATTTATAAAAGTATCTAATAAAAATCTGCTTTTCTAACTTGGGATGAACCACTTTTTAAGGCTTCTGCTTCTTCTATTCTGCTGTTGGCTTCTGCAGTGGTTTAATGCTATAGCTTACCACTACAGGGACCAGGTTCAAGTTCTGGTGGTGCTCTTATCCAGAAATGGTTTGTTGACGCCCTTGTTCAAAGTTCTAGCAGTGGCAGCTTGGTAGAGTTGGGATTTGAACCCTGGCCCTCCTGGCCCATAGTAAAGTACCCTAACTGCTAGGCTTAACAATATCTTGTGGACATGTCTGCCTGTATCAGATTGTAGGTATGCTTATACCTGTATCCTGTGTTCACTAAGGATATGACAAATGTCCCAGTCAGGGTTAAAAGGTGAAAATGGTTGGTATGACTTGGTGGAAGTAACATCTTAAATTTACAACTTGGTAGTATAAAAATTAATTTTCTGAAATATATATATAACAAGGCACAATAAAACAAGTCGACCCCTTATGGCTAACAGTGGGGTCTGACTGAGACGAAGGGTAAGACTGGTCATGTTAGAACCGAATACAGCAAGATGTATTTGCATGCTTTAGTCACTTAGCAGAGAGCTGATCCAGAGACTAACAACTGATTCTCAACTCACAATCATTACCATTGTACACTATGGCCCAGCAGTGATGTCTTGGCATTGCTTGGGCTTTAATCCAGGACCATCTGGTCCATAGTCCAGTCCCTTAACTACTGCACTGCCATAGTCTATTAAATAATGATTGAATAACGAGGAGATTAATGACTGTGCAAAAGTCAAGCTTACCATAAACACACAAACTATTTAGATTAACCTCACCACGTTAACCACAGGTCTACATTTCCTATGTTTATAATCTAATTACTGCTTAATTTTCTTTATATTTAGCTATACAAGAACCTAAGATTTTAATTATGATATCCTGTCTGAGGAGAATGGCTTCCTTATGGGTATCTGGTTCTTATTAGAGTTTCTCCTTTAAGAGTTTTTTCTTGTCACGGTCCCTTCTGGATGTTCATTTGTGGTCTAGACTGTGCTTTGTGTGCAGCCACTTTGTGACAATGTCTACAGTTAAAAGTACTATTTAAAGAAAACTAGGGCTGTCAAACATTAAATATATTTCATTGCAATTAATCACTCTTATTGCTCCAGTTTTATCCTAAATAGTTACTTTTCCTATTGAAATAGCACCATACAGCCAACTGAGTGGGCAGTTTAAACTTAAACACAGCGCACTTAATGCATTTGAATCATTTCAATTTAATAGCATGTTTGTCATCATTTGATCGTTTTTGTTACATCACAGCAGTTCACTTCAGTTCTCTGACAGAATGCTGCCAAGGCATAAGAGTTATAAAAACACTACCTTTTTGAAGGCAAATTATCCCTTTCCTTTACTTTAGTTGTTTTTTTTTGTGTTTATGATTGGCTGTAGAGGTGACCAGTTTACAGCCACAATGTATGGAAATAAACAACAGATCTTTATTTCCTATTAAAATGTATGATCATTTTTAGAATCTCCGACATCAAAGTACCACATTATTAATAACAACATGTCATTATACAGGTATGTGTAAGTTACTCACACTGAAGGCTGACTGAGGAAGGCATCTTTATGGAGCCTGTATGCTGTAAAGCTGTTGAAGGAGCCAGGCTCCATAGAAACACCCTTAATCGATGCATAGGTTTTCTCAGTCAGATTGAAAGCCTCAAGCATTCGGAATCCTGCAAGTAGTTGGAGAGATATTGAAAGGGATATAAAGATATTTTTTTCCACCTACAGCCTTTATCATTGTAGCAGTATTTAGTGGAGAACTGTCTTTTTTACATTTAAATTTTGTATTTACCTGGAGACGTAAATCCATTCACAAAGATCAGAGGACAAGCTGTGAAGCAAGGTAAGCATTTATTAATATGTAAAGAATGTATCACAAACTCTAATTTACTTAATTATTATTTTTAGTAATATTAGAACATGATACCTAGTAATTAATTCATAATAATAATAATTAATACAGTTTAAAAAGTGTTACTTTGTGATACCTACATAAGCATGTGATACGCAATGCCTGTCACTTGTAATAAATCTACTGTAAATGTCCTTTTTTAAACTCTTTGTGCTTAGTGAGTAATCATAGTATTGTATGAATTACAATTTTTAACATGTCAGTGGAGATACAAAGCAAAATGGGTGTATTGTACATACAAACCGGCAGGCCTTGCTTTAAAGGAAGTCATCTAAGAAAATATTTTTTAACTGAGAGATAACATTTATACAGTTGAAAATAAGCATCTATCTATCTAATGAACATTTTGCATTTTTCACAATTTGGATTTTCAAAATTCCCTGCCATTACACCATGATGTGCCAACCTTGAGGGAAAAAGAAATATTTCTGCCACCATACACCCTGTAGCACCCAACCACTTTGTTATTACTAGCAGGCATTTGCTAGATAAACTTCACAAAGAAGCACACAACATATCCTGCAGCTATCTGAAAGCTGGGCCAGAACCTTGATCAGCTGACATTGGCCATTGTTGCATCAGCAAGGAAACCTGCTGGTATCCCCATCCCATCCCTCAGACATGGCCAATTGTGTCTTTGCAGCACCGACAGCATACACCAGTATTTCACAGGAGGGAATGCCAGTCAGCACCGTCAGCAGCATTTCATCTAGGGTATGCCATCACCCTGTGTTCTCCAACTTTAGCTCCAGAAACTTGTATTTTAACCTTTTAAGCCTGGTAGTATGTGAGTTGCACTTACAGGAGGAAGCGGTCTCACAGATGAAGGTGACCAGGTTGTCCTTGATAGTGGAAAATTGGTCAAAGTCATCCACCACAAAAACATGCCGTTCACTGGGCTTGCTGGCGATGTACTGAAGTTCAGTGTAGTCCACATCTGCTACTCCAATCACAAACACACTGTGTCCTGTATGGTCAGAGCAGATCTAAACATCAGCTATGTTTCTCCGTGTGTGTATTGTTAAACAAGATCAAACTTGGCCATATAATTAATGGTTAATTATCATTAAAGTAGTGGTTTCTCACCAGACTGCTGCAGCTTGGCAGCATTCTTCCTCACTTCGTCCTGAGATCGCCCGTCTGTAACGGCAACCACCACCTTTGGGACATTCCTCCTCATTCCGTTATCTGAAGTGAACACCCTGTCACTGACATGCTTCAAAGCCACACCTGGATCATGAATAAAGAAAGACAATAAACAAGTTTTATTTGAAACAACTCGGTCTTAGCGGCGATAACACTGAAGTGGAGATACACTATATGGATAAATGTTTGTGAACAACCAAAAACTGCATCCAAAACATGGGTTTTACCTCCACAACAGCCTTTGTTTAAAAAAGGGCTTTTCACTAGATTTTGGATCGTGACTGTAAGGTTATGTTCTGATGGCCATTTGTCTGAGCAATGTCAATGTCTCTCATGGACTTAAGGTCAAATTTCTATACAAACCAGGCACGTTCTCTGAATCAAAACTGGCAAACCAATTGGACTTTATCTAAGGACACCATGATGGGAAGTTCGTGAATTGACTTGTGTGTCATATTGAGAGTGACTTGTATTCACTACAACCCATTGTACAAACCGATTCTCAATTATTACATAGGTGTTACACTGACATAAAGCTGTAAATAGAAAGGCAAGAAAATTAAGTATGAATAGGAAAATCAGGGCCATAATACTAATACTAATTTGCTGTAGCAGGTTTACAAAACATGGCTATATCCAACCCTTACAAACTATTTTTTAACTTTATATTACACTAAATATGTTCCTTTGTATCACACTAATTCATGCATACAATAAACTCACCTGTCTTTGTGTTTCCTCCCCTGTATTGGATAATTTGAAGTCCTGCCAGAGCAGTGGCTTTATCAGCATACGTGTTCAGCTTGAACTCAGTCTTAGACTCATCGCTGTACTGCACGAATGCAACCTGGACCACAAAACAGGGAGATGATCAGATAGTGAAAAGGTACAGAGCAAATTTGCAACATCAAAATACAGTCCCAATCACATTTATTGTCCTCTATGTACTGTTGTAGTCATGACTTCTATAACCGAGTCCGAATTAAGACCGAGACCAGGATACCTCAGGTCCGAGTGAAGACCAATACTTTTAATAGTGGAGTCCCAGACAAGACCGAGACCAGGAGTGGCCGATTAGGACCAGATTAAGATTTTTCTACACAATAAAATGAAAAATAAATAAATAATACATTTGTTTGTAATTTAGATTTCTCATACATTATAGATATATGAATTAATAATTCCCTAATTTTTGTGAGTTGTGTAGAAATCCAGGTTAGGTCTCTGAAAGAATTTGTTTTCAGATTCGTGAAAAGCAGAACTGTCTGGAAAGAGTGCTTGAGCATACCTGCATTCCTGATGGCCCAATGACATCAAAAGCTCCCATGATACTGAAGACAAACTGCAGCACTTTGTTATAGCTGTCTTCACCAATGCTCCAAGACCCATCAATGAGAAAGACAACATCTGCCTTGGCCCCTTTGCACACTAGGGTACAAAAACAAGTCTTACTCAGCCTTACTCAGCAGCAGGTCATTTTTCAGATTTCTTTAAAGCTTGTGTGTTGCAAGTCAGGCAGCCAAAAAAGTCAAAATGGCACAAATAAAACTGTTGACATTATGAATGTATGATCACTGTTAAACTGATCATTTGTGTTCTGTAGAGATAGATAGAAGGTTTTGTACTGGCCATAAGTTGTAATGTTTATGATCCTGATTTCATTTAAGCTCCACATTCTCCATCACCTGGACCTTCAGCACCCACACATGACCTCACGTACATGAAGTACAGAAAAAAGAGCCATGCCTTCCAGCATATTCCACCAATGATAAATACAGATAAAGAAAGTGGATTTGAAATGAATTCAGGGTAAATCTAGGCTCTGTCTATGTTCAATAAAGAAGTGGAATCCACTTTTATTAGAGTGGGGACACTGTCCAGAGCAGTAAAGTGATACTAATTAAACCTGTTCTATAACCTTTAACTCTGTAAGTTTAAAGATGTTCATCTCTTCTTTCCAGTCCATTTCTTTATACTATTCAACAGCTAGGACAGTGTGTGAAAAACAAATGAAATCTTAGAAACACTTGTAAAAACATATGTTGATTTACTTAGGGGCACTTAAATGAGCAAACAACTGAAATCATTTGTCTGCTCATAATATGCTCATAAAAGGTTTGGGATGATGTAAAAACATTCACTAAGTATCAACAGAATTGGTACGTGTTGACTTTTAATTCTGATATTTTTACATGATCTCATGGAGGTCCAAAGATATCATGGAAACTAAGATTTCAAGAGCAATTGTTGTTATTTATGCAGTTGTTCTCTGTAAATCATCAAAAAACTGATCCCCTAACCGCATGTGATTTATTGGATCGCTTAAACATATTAGTGACTCCATCCACTCCATCTGGTCTTATGTTCAGGATATCTAAATTTCCAAAAGCTCCTGTGCCAGATAGTGTTTACACACTGTGTGCACGCTACAGTGATATCCAATCCTGACAAAAGCTCATCCATTTTGGATTCAGGCAGCTCAGACTTGTCACGTTCCATTCAGACCAACGCCAAGCTATTAAATGTCAGCTGAATATAGTTAATATTTAGATAAGTGCATCACTTAATTGGACAGTTTGGCCAACCATGAAATTCATGTTCTCCTTTTTCTACAGCCAAGACTGATTCAGGTGTCTGATTAACATAACTAACAAATAAGGAAGCACATTGCCAGTGGTTTAGAATGCTGTTGTTTCAATCATTACAAGCCTGAAAATGTTCGGAAATCTCAGAAGACATGTTTATATAGTTGTATATACTGACACTGTATGACACACCTGTAAAAACAGACAAATGTCAATTTGTCAAGGTAAAACAGGAGAAGCCAAAATCTTGTGGCAGAATTTCATACTCAGCAGGCACATTGGTCTGACACATCTAACATGAGCAGGAGATGTGGCCTTAAGTCGTGAATTAAATGTTACTTAAGTGATAATAGAGTACATAGTACAGTTTTAATCTCTGGTAATCACTAAATGACATTTGAGCCAAGTGCACAATGAGTTCACGACTAGTGTAAAACTAAAGAAAGATACATCAGATACCAAGCATGGCTTGTTTGAGTGCCTGCATTTGGGATTAGGGAAAGTGTGAACACTCATACTGTAATAGAAATGTGCTGGTTCTTTATCAGTGTTATATGGAACATTTCAAACTTCTTCCTTTTGGTTTAAGACTGATGACAGAAAATTGGCTAAGAATAACTAGTAGGCAAAAACCCATGTGAGTTACTCTCGAGGGACACTTTATTAGGAATGGCATTCTAATATTAGGTAGGATTCCCCCTTTGCTCATAGACCAGCATGACTTCTTCGTGGCATGAAGTCAACAATTTGCTGGCCACATTTCTCAGTGAGTCTGGTCCATGTTGATATGATTACATCTTGGAATATCTGCAGATTTGTCAGCTGTACAATCATGATGTGCATCTCCCATTCTACCACATCCCAAAAGCTCAGCTGGCTAGGGAGGTCATTGTTGAAGTACAATGAACACACTGACTTTATGAAAAGCTCCTTAATTATGCTAAAACCAATTTCAAGAAGGTTGTGGTAGATTATGGGACACACATGGTCAGCATTGAGACTAAGCTAGACTGTAACTTTGAAAACAGTAAAATATAGTGTGTGCCAAGGAAATGTTTCCTTATTATATTATCAACATTGTTGACCCATTTGGGCCCATGGATTGATGTTAGAAGTTCAGTGTCAGTATTCAGTTAATACAATTGTATGACCAATTGCTTACCTGCCCAGCCTGGAGGGATGGTGGGTGGAGGAGGAGGAGTTGGAGGTAGAGTCGGTACTGGTGTTGGTTTCAACACTGAAAGAAACAAACCCAGGTGGATAAGCATTATTCTTGTCCAAAGAAGTAGTCTCCATAGTTCAACTTACTGAGCTACTGCATCTCTACCATACAAGTATTTGACATTTAAGAGAATTATCATGCTTCCACAAACTGACAAAAAGAAAGAATATGCTGCTCTCTCAGAACTCACTTATACCTTGTTCAGGCTGGCATTAAACATTTATTAATTATTCAGGCAAAGATGTTTGCAAAGCTCAAAATCTGTACAATTCATCCTCATTTTCTCTCTAGAGGACGTGCTGTGGTTATGAGTCACAAGCACAGTAGATATAAATGCACATCAACCACAAAATCTTACACAATGGATAACTTGATGGATAAAACAACATAATAACCCCTTTGCTAAAACTTTCCCCAAAACCCGTAATAGAGTTCAATGGTTTTAAATTTACATAGTCGAATAGCTAAAGCTAAAGATAGAAATAAGTGGAAGCTGTGAGATATTCTTTATAAGGCAGCACTGATGCTCATCAAACTCACATGTACGCTCTTTAGTGCTGACCCCAGGTCCCTCCAGATTGGGTGTTTGGACAAACACAGTAGCGTTGTACAAGGAGTCTTGACTCAGGCCTTCAAAACAGTAGTGAGTCTGTGCTGCGGTGATAGTTATCTCTTTCTGACCTTTAGCCGATGCTACAACATCAAACCAGACAAAATACTGTTAGAAAGTTTACGTCTAAAATCAACTGAACTGATTTATTTGCATTGTGTTTAATAATAAGCATGGTCAAATGTGCCTGCCTGATGCCTGTTCCTGGCTGACTAAATTTCTTATCAAGAGTTCATTTGTTCCTCTATATTCAAGTCAATTTTTTTCTTATCGCCATGAACAACTTGTTCAGTGATCTCAAACAGTCCTGTTAGTATTGTTCCTGGGATTGTACATTAAGGACTCAAATGGCATTATAGAGATAAAACACTTTCGGGTAGTCAAAGGTTTTACATGACAAGAATGTCTTAATTCCTGGTTATGTACTTATGACTTATAAAATGTGGTTGTTAAGCCAAATGATATATTTTGCACTTGGTTACCATATTAGCTTCATAGTCTGATGGATTACATTTGGGATGAATGGGAAATAAATGGAAATGTAATTTTTGGCACATATATCACTAACATCTGTAAGTCTCTTTAGTACAGTATGTAATAGCAATAAAAGAAACATGCAGAGCATTGCAGTCAAGCTGACATGTTCTCTTGTGTGTTAGGGAACAGACAGACATCCTGTTCTGTGTTTACTATATAACCTGGTAAATGATACGTATTTCACTGCATATTCTATATTATACGGTTCTGGTTCTCTTTGCAGATGAATTTAATATATCTAAGTTGTTCCATAGGTCATTTGGACATTTGGAGCTTATTCAGAATGCTGCATCATGTCTGTTTTTCAATCTACCCAGGTATTCTCAGATCTGCTCAGATCTAAAACACTGTTGCTTGCTCACAGAGCTGACAATGGACCTTCTACATAAACATTCTATTCAAACTCCAATTTGGACCGCATTTCCTTTGAGATTTATGCATGGCTCATTTGAAGCCAAACCACAAGACCAAACGGAAGGCAAGCATTAAGACTAAAATACAGCTGGTTGAACGAGCATCCCCTGGTGATCCAAATAGCTGAATCGACTTAACTTAATAGACTCTTAATACTGCATTGATGTATTTCATTATTTAAAAACACTGTTCCTTTTGTACTAGTACTGGTAGTGTGCTTTATTTCTAAATGAATCTAAATTGTAATTAAAACATTTGTTTCCATGTTAAGCCTGGTGGTCAAGTTTATTTTACGCAAGTCCTTCTGTGCTGCTTAAAACCCCATTCAGAATAAACACAGTCCCAACTACTGACGTGTTGTTATTCCAGGACACTGATGACACAACACAAGGCAACAGGAACTAGTCTCCATGGCAATGATCAACAAACAACTTCAGCTATTTACACAAAGGAGGTGTTAAATTAAATGGAACAATCTGGAGCTGATCAAAAGGTTTGGGTGACTCACGGTCCAGAGGGTTCAGCTTAATCCTGTAGGATGTGGCTCCTCGGTGAGGATTCCACTTGAGACAGAACTGGTCGTGACCGATGTTGTATGTTTCCAGGTTGGTCACGTTGAGGTAGACTGCATGGACAGATAAGAAAAGGAAGAGATAATAATAATGGGCTTATTATAATGCTATCATATGATTTTATGATGAATTATAGCAAAGCACTATCACATCAATATAGGAAATGTAGAGTGATTTTAACATTAGCCTCAATTCATTGTCCAATAGGAACCACAGGATCAGAGATGGCTTAGTGGTTAAAGCTTTGGTCCTTGGTGTCACCATCACTGATCTTTGGATTAATTTCGAGGCAGTGGTGGCGCAATAGTTAAGGTACTGCACCTTTGACCAACAGATTATGGATTCAAGAACCAGCACCAAGCAAAGACCTTGCATTTCAATCATCTGAATTGCATTTTGTAACTGGCAGCAGTAGATGTGAGTTCAAATCTCAACTCTGAGCAGCCACTGTTGGGCCACTGGGGTAGGCCTTCAACCCTCCACCTACACCACCTTAAATGTTGCAGTCACTCCGTGAGCCAATGTTCTGAGTCATAAATGTGACTCAACACTTTAAGCACTGACTGACCATATGACAAATGCTAATATTGCCTTGATCAAATGTTTTTTGATTACTTATGGCCATCTCTGTGCCAACCACATGAAAATGAATTATTGTAAATGGCAGAGAGATTAAAATTTACTGGGAAAGATGAATTTGTCAGATGAATTATGCTCATTTTAAAAGTAGGTTCAGCCAAATGTTTCTTCTAAACCAAAAGCTTTCAAACAGAAAATAACAGAATACATAAATGTGTTTAAACAGTGCCCTTTCAGCAATTTCCAATGGTCTTTTGAAACAATATTATTTGACCCTGTATGTATAAATTAATCAGACACATACGTGTTGTTCCTTGTCCTGTGAGCGCTCCACTCATACCACCGTCGTACTGAGCAAACACTTTGACATCATAAGTCGTACCAGGTAGCAGGTTGTGAAGAGTATATGAGGTGACATCACCCACAAATACTTCCAATGTCTCTTCCTTATCTAAGAAACCAAAATAAGCAGAAAGCAAAAGGTTATAGACAACAAATATGTTATTCATGGTCTACAGGTTGCCTTTACACTGCAGGAACATGTTGCCAAAATCCAAATTCATCAAACATGGCACAAATGTCAGAGGGAAAATCTTTCTACTAGGCCATTTTTTTTAGGTTATACTGATATCCGATACACAGGATACTTCAGAATTCATCTCAGCTGGATGGTCTTTTGCTAATACAGGTGTATAGGTAGTAAAGTCATGAGTCAGATACAGCGATATACACATGTTGTGTTTCGCTATATGAACGAAACTATAGATATGTATTTACCATGCATGCAAATTCAGTTTTAGTACGGCTTTCATCCGAAGTAAAATGCTGTAGAATGAGGTTAACCTTCACTTACCACCAGTTATCCATAAACTTACTTATCTTTGACCTGTGAAGTAAATAACATTGACAGTGTAATGCTCTGAGCAAGGTTCTGCTGGGAAACCCTGGGTGCTGGCATTCATGTGGATGTTTCTTTGACAGGTACCAGCTGCCCAAATATTGTTCTACGGACTCCCCTTCATAGCAATGGTATTTCCTAATAACAGTGGCCTCTTTCAGCACGATGATGCTCTCTGCCACACTGGGAAAATTGTCGACAAATAGTTTGAGGAACCTCACAAAGAGTTTAAAGTGTTAAAATGTCCCTCCAAATTCCTGAGGTACTGTATCAATTCAATTAAGCATCTGTCTGAAGCACTGGACAAACAGGACATATCTGTGAAAGATCCACCTCCCAACCTGAAGTATTTTTTTTTCATTCAATTGTATAATGTTACAGAGATTTCATGTTTTAGGATTTAATGCTATAGTTGATTTGTGTGTAGACACATCCAATAGTGAATTATGCATTCAATCCCTAAAACAAACTGCAAGACTTAAAGCCAGGAAAATACTTATCATACCTTTGGGCTGGTAGACAAGTTTATACCCAAGTACTGGTGCTGAAACAGCATCCCATGACACGCGGAAGCGAGTGTACCACTCATCAGACACACGAAGGTTTTGTGGTTCCAGCAGGCCAACTGTCAATCAACACACATACACAATATGTAAAAATAGGGCTGAGTTGAATGCCTTCTTTCAATTACCCAACAATATCACAGAAGACCTGACATCATGGGGTAAATGAAATCCTTACTCAAAGAACTATTAAACGACATTAGTTTCCCATGAGACATTTATTTTGCCATTCAGAGAAATATGGACTTTTACACTTGGTTATTTTAGATGTGGTTTCGCAAGGAGCTGCAAACTGACTTTTGCTATTCAACCATTTACAATTCTAATACCATTTTACCATAATACACCTAATAAAAATAATTACTATGTCTTGCACTTCTGGTTAGATGCTAACTGAATTTCATTGGCTGTGTACCTGTACTCTGCACAATGACAATAAAGTTGAATCTAATCTAATCTAATACAGTAATATAATAATCTAGCACTGTAAAATTATACATTAAATAAGCAGCTTCATGATGACTTTGCATTGGCAACAATTTGATCCATGTGTGTCAAAATGTGTTATTATAAAATCCTAGTCAGATTGTATTTAACATAATCTACTGCAAGTGATTTTCTACAGAATCTTTATCCACAGCATCTGTAGTACATTTAGCAGATTCCCTTATCCAGAGCGACTTACAATTAATTCAGTCCAAGCACTTGTGGGTTAAGGGCCTTGCTCAATGACCCATCTGTGGCTGATTGGTAGAGGTAGGATTTGAACCCTGGACCTTCTGGTCCATAGTCCAGTTATCACCACTATGTATGAGACTTAAACACCTTAAAATTTAGCAACAATTATCGTAGACATTCTCCACTTGACCTAAATCACATTAAGCATTTATGGACACTTAGGGATATAGAAAACCAAACCTTTAGTAACATCACAAGATTATTTGGAATATTGTGAAATCATAATGGGCTCAAACACAACAACTTATTAATGATTACATGAAGTAATTTCTTCCTAAATTTTTAACCTTTCACTTAAATTGATATGCTGGTTATATCGTTTGTAATGTAGAATGCTGCATTAAATTAGACAAATGCAAAATAGACTTCAGATAAATGCAAAACAGAAGCATTTTCCCTTTTGCTCTAAGTCTCCTGACCCCTATTTTATGTAACCTTACCAAACAGTTCAACATATTCAACACTGTACTGAAGAAATCCATGATATTTATCCTTCAGAGATGTAACTACTCTTTCAGAGGAAAAAAATCTGTAGAAATGCATTGCCAGTGAAAACATATGGGTCTGATCAAGCATGGATACCACTAAACCTTATGGAAAGTCTAGGCAACTGGAATCAGTTTTCTTGTGTGATGCCAATGTTTAAAAGTTGGATGAAACTACATCCAACATAAGAGCTCTGCTAAGACCTTGTTTGATGTCTGGCTCATTTTTATTGGTTACATATTAAGCGTTACATTATAGAGTCATACATTTTAAACATGTATTGTAGCAAACCAACAGTGTCCGCTAAGCCTTCATTACAGGTGAGTTTTAATTCAGTACTCTTTGAATGTTTACTCAGTACTTGTTCACAAACATTAAAAATAGGGCTGAGTTGAATGCCTTTTGTCAATTACCCAACAATTTGAGTTTCAGCTCAGTACTGTTTGAATTTTTACTCCGTACTTGTTCACAAACATTCTTGAGAATTCTCATCTGTCTGGTGTGCCCCATGTTTTTTAGCAATATAACAATCCTGTAAACCAACAATGGTTTATCTACTAATTAGTGTTCCTCAGTGATTCACTAGTTAGAAAGATTATCATAGTCCACAAGCTACTATGTTGACATCTAAATTTTAATTTTAAAAGGTTTATTTAGCAACAGCCTGTCAACCACCAGTGTATGCAAATAGCATAAAAAAGCTTGGACCAAAATCTCATATAAGTGATCAACAAACCATTGTACAAGACATAAACTGTACTGTACTGTATTTATAGCAGGATTGTCACATTGTCACATTGCAGGTGTCAGGCATGCAGAGCACACAGGAGATGATCTGTCTCACCAGAGTGCTGACAGCTTTATCGAATTCACGCTCATCAGCGAACAGTATTTATGCATCTTTAATCTGACACTTCATGACACTGAACGTTTTTGTCTCCCATGTTTGGCTGAACAATATTTTTTGTATTTATGCTTCATTTTTAAAACATTATGCTTTTAAAAGTTGTAAAACATTGCTTTCTGTAGCCTTTGACCTGTGTGTTCATGCTCTGAGTTACTGATTGGCATGACGCATCCCAAAATATTATGGTCAGGATTGCAGGGTATGGTCTGGAGCCTATTTGGATGCTTTTTTGTTCTTACGAAAAACAAGCTAGCAATCACTGCTGGTAGAAATAGTCAAATTAATACAGTTTTGCCAATTGGGATGAATATATGAGTCTCACGTGTTCTTCCATTTCCAACCAGAGATCCTCCTTGTCCATCAGCATAGATAGCCTGCACCGTGATGTTGTACGGTGTATCGGGGAGCAGATTCTGGAGGATGGCATTGTTTCTGTTTCCAGGTACAGCAGTCTGTGGACACAATGGATCTCTTTTTAGATGGATAGGTAAGTCCAAAAGTTTTGCACACATTTTCAAAACCACAAACAAAGCCAATTAAAAAAGGCATTCTATTTCTATTAAATACTACAGAAAGTGTTGAAAAGTCGAACTAATTGAAATGAGCTTCAGAGCGCTGGCTAGTCACGCTTAGTCACACTCACACTTGAATGCACTCACCATGGCTTTATGACTCTTATTTAAATTTCTCATATTTCCATTCAAGTTTTACAATGCACGAATTTAAAACTCTCATAAAAGCTAGAAACCACACATCCAACAACATTCGGTGGCATGTACACTTTGACACTACGTCCACTCAAAAGCTTTAGACAGCGAAATAAAAGAGGCAAGTATTATAGAATGACGTCTGTCCCTGGAGCACTCCTGCTATTAACCATAATAAATATTTTGCCAACAATCACTTTAAGGAATCAGTTCATTTCCCCTTGTTTGCTCATATTTCTAGCAGGGGCTGGAAAGTCTTAATACCAGCTGCTCAGATCAGCCAGATCAGCAGCCTCTATTAGGAAAGCATTTGTTTTTAGCACTTGATGGCAGTTAGGTCTTAATTAGGCATGTTAAGGTGGAAATCTGCTAATGGCTAAAGCTTGAAAAATAATCCCTTCTTTGTTTAACATTAAATTCCTGTAGAGGAACATAAACAGAACAGGTGCAATAAACTCAATATATACTCTCAATCCATTTAAAGTGGATTCATATGGTATTATGTCTATGTAGCGCACTAAGTACAATAATGGGATAGTTACTATTCACTAGTTCACCACTATGGTGAGTGATTTAAATCATGATGGTGCCTTATATCCTGGCCATACAGGCATGACTGATCTTGTCTGAGGTAGGGTATGCTTAACAGCTGGAACATCTGCAACAGTGACCCCTAGCCAGCCTTACAGTCCTCTAGAACCCTGGCCAGGATACATGCTTGCCTGCAGCCTGTGACTTCTCTGAGAGGAAATCTGTCTCTTTCAGGCCTTCAGCATGTACTTTTCTTTCCATTTGGGGCATTCATTGTGAGCCATTAGGTTCATAATGTAGTGTTGTAGTCAAGTCCTCCAAGTCCAAGTCAAGACCAAGACCTGGACACATCCAGTTCGAACAGGTCTTTTAGTAATCAAGATGGAGAGTAAGACAATACCATTAAATAATATTATATTGTATCACATGGTTTGGAATTTGTCATATTCCTAGTCAAACTAGGTGATTATGTGTCCGTTCTTCCCCCAGAAGTCACTACATAAAGTCAACTGAATTCAGCCAATAACAGCCATTGAGTCCATTTAAATATTAAATGTAAAAACATTAAAATAACAATTCAACTGCCGTAACACAAGAATGATCTTAAACTATACTAAATGAGCAAGAGAAAATGCACACTCACTATTTACTTACTACATACTATTTAAAAAAATGTGTTCCTTGTTTGGATACCCTGTTAGCTAATCTGAGTGGAGATTGTATTTAGGTATGTGGAAACAGGACAGATTTATTCTGTCTAAATGGATTGTTGATATTTAAAACAAGTTTATTTAAGTTATTTAAAAAGTTAAACATAAGCAACTTTACCTGGTCTCTACAACATCTGAAATTTGAGCAATACAACACTAGTAATATGCATGGTGTCTGATGAAACCCTGTACAGAATGCGAATGGTTTAGTGACATATGGTGCTTGATAGAACATTGAATATAATGACTCACAAACTCAGTAATGGGGTCTCCAGTCAGTGGGGCGTATGAGATTTTGTACTGTTGCACAGGACCTTCAGCAGCATCCCAGCCGATACTGAGTGTGTTGGTAGTAGCCTCGAGTACACGCAGGTTCCGAGGGCCAGTGCGCTGCACTAAAACGCAATTCTTTTACCGTTAGCCTGCCACACAACATCCAGTGTGTTTATGTGCTGTGTTTATCATATAATCATAAATTTGAGCTCACATGTTTTTCCATTTCCTTTGACTGCTTGTCCTTCTCCATCAGCGTACAGAGCTAGGACACTGACCGAGTACTCCGTATCTGGGATGAGTGTATCCAGGAATGCACTGTTGATGTTCCCTGGAACCAAGACCTGCAGATATCATGCAGATAACGTGGTTGAATACTGCCTAAGTGGATCCTTCTTAAAGCTGCTCTGACATTAATCTGTCACAAGCAGTGATGTCATCATTAAACCTTTGTTTAGATTAGCAGCTAAAGTCTGTATTTCTAAAAAGATGTATTATACAAACAAATTCTCTCTGAATTGAAAAGTAAATACCCTTTTCCCTTGTGTAACATTCTGGACACATGCCTTTGGTGAAGGCAGACCAGGGGATCACCTCCCACGCAAGTCTAAACATATCATAGGTGGAGGGGATCCCAGCCACGGCCTGTCAGCACACAACAGGATTATCAGCAGGTACTGTTTTATCTTTGAATCGCAGCATCACAAAGAATGCACTTGTTCTCCAGCTCACTGACAGCTGTTTATTTACAGCTTCTGGCTATTCCAGAGTCACGTGAAACTGTAGAACACTCAGGTATAGCAACGTGGTAAAGCTCTGATTTTAGTTCTAAATTTATCAAAAGCTAATCATCATTTTGCTGCTTTTTTCAAAACATAAACACATTTTGCCTTTACAACATCATAGCAGGATTACAGGTCAAGCTTGTTGCCAGAACTTTTCAGATTGGGTGCATTTGAATTTGAGAAATTGCTCTTGCTGGTAGCTGCCTATTCATTGCTCCAGTGTATTAGACAAAATTAAATTGCTGTTTGCAGAAGACAAGACACATTCCTTACAATATCCTCACCCACACTGGATTGTCATGCAAATAACTACACATTGTGCGACAGCCACTGCTCATAGGGAATTTACTTAGTTGCTTTAGCCCAGTACACCCAATTCACGTATTACAAACTGGTCCTACATTTACAATAATGTCAGTTAACTCTGATCATCTTAGATAACTGTGCTTAGGTGATTATGTACTAATAGCTTCAACTTCGATGTGCCCTGCCATTTTCAGTGTTGCTAAAAACACCACGTATGGTAACCAACAAGCTAGCGACCATTAGGCTGATTAATGTATTGCGCTATTAAAAACAATGCACAATGCAACATTAATCCCACAAACATGTGGTCTTTGTTTGATCAAAGCCTAGCACTGCATCAAAGACCATTTTAATCATACAATGCACAGCCTCATTACTCCTCCCTCAGCAGATTTGCTCACATGTACAGAGTTCATCAATGTCTTGCACAGATGTGGGCTACAGGTCTCATGAGAGAAGACTGGCCATATCTAAACTGCCAAAATGCACTTGCACAATAGATTTTACAAAGCTCACAACAGTAGACGTGTACTGTAGTAAAAATCAGCCACATTATTCACAGAACATCTGGTAGAGAATAATGAAACATCACACGTGGGGATTAGTACATGGTTGAATGGGTTTGAGAAGGTCTGTAGAAAATATATGTTAAACAAATTGGAGGCTGCACATACTGGAATATTCTGTCTGCTGGAGAATATGAATGATTGCCTCTTAAGAGATCTATGCATAGCCATTCTGGATAGCCTTTCTATTTATATCTAGACATTTAGCACAGAGAGTTACCCAGAGCAACTTACAATACAATCTGACAACTTACAAAACAAGTACAGTACTGTGCTGTCTTAGACCACCATTAGATTTGCTGTTTTAATAATGGTATAATGACTATATACATATTGTCAACGAATGCCCAAAAAATGCCAACAAAAATTGCCCACAAATTTAAAACTCAATATTGCTGCTCCATATTACTCTTTTTTTATAGATCCTAATTTTAATCCTTGGGAGCTTTAGCATTTCTTGGCCTTTTTACCAAGTTCTCCTTCTGAAAAAGCGATTTCTTGACTGCAACCCTTCCAAAATATACCATTCCTGACCAAGCTTAAATTAACTGTAGAAAGGTCAACTTGGCATCCTGATGACGCTGCCAGATGCTGCTATTGTAAACGGAGGTAACACTACGTACTTGCCACTTTCTTCAATGCCTTGACCCGACACTTAAGTTCTATTTATTTTTCCTATTCAACATTTCTTGAACTTTTTTCTAGCCACTATCACATATGGCTACACTAAACTCACTCCTGGACAGCATCCTGTACATCTGTTGTCCTCATGTTAGAGTTTGAGCCATCATTGCACAAGCTGGGCTAAACCAGTCCACTAACACTGAATCCATATTCCAAGTAAATCCAAAGTTCAAGTAAGCAATGTGATAGATTATAGAGACAAAAGTTTGTGGACACCCTTGATCACCTGATCTTCAGCCCTTCAGGAACTGCAGTTTCCAGCAGCTGCTTTTTACCACTCAGGGACCAGAGCTGCATTCTGCTAATCTCCCTTCAGTACACCCATGATAAAGCTTATAGTTTGAATGCAGCTGTGCAAGAGCACCTCTTCTAGATTAAGTGTTGGGTTGGGAGATCAATACAATACTTGAATTGAAGGAGGGCAACAGAGATAAACTCACAAAATCAGAAGGTCGGACTCCATTCACAGGAGTATACACGATGCGGTACTGCTGCACCATGCCTGTGGCTGGCTCCCATCGGACATTCAGGCTGTTGGGGGTGGGGTTGTAAACATGGATGTTCCGGGGTGGAGTACGGGGAACTGCACAATAGTAAAACACACAGACATGGTAAAACTTCAAAGCCATAAAATGCACATTCCATGCAAAGCTTGCCTCTTTTATACAGGAAGGAGGTAATGTAAAGTGGAAATAAGTGCTGAGCAAAGCTGTAGTCGCAAGTACTGTAAGTGTATGGTGTGCATTCTGGGAAAGCACATGGTGAAGTGGGTTAAAAGTGCCTGAGAATAAACTTGCCCAAAACTGAAGCAGATGTGCTTTTTGTTTTGGTAATTTAGCTCAATTGTCAAACTATTGTTAGCCATGACTCATAGACTCTTCATGCACTGCATGACTGAGGACAAGTACAGTATGGTGTTATTAGTTCCAAATACATATTATGCAATGTATTAAGCGAGCAAGCTCGATCCTGCGATTTATCCATCGCCTAACATGAGAGAACTTGCCAAACATTGATGTAATGGATGATACAAACAGAAAATGTACTGTTATAAATCTAC
The DNA here is from genome assembly GCA_034779995.1 of Parotocinclus haroldoi. Taxonomy (NCBI): domain Eukaryota; kingdom Metazoa; phylum Chordata; class Actinopteri; order Siluriformes; family Loricariidae; genus Parotocinclus; species Parotocinclus haroldoi. Next base: position 21,871 of record JAUZST010000465.1, read on the forward strand.
AAGACACTTCTGAAGACATAAATGCAGCATTTGCTATTGGGGTTCCCATAACTCAGCAGGTTATTGCTCGCTTTATGCCATAAGCTCAGCAGAGTCCTTTGTAACTCTGCATGAAATATGTGCTGCCATGCTCTAGATTTGCTGAATTAGCTTGGAATGTAGACCCACCACACTCCACACGTAATGAGCTACCACAAAAGCCAACCTAGTCTCTCCAAAGATCTTCTTGGGATTTCAGTGGGTGGCTTTATTATTATCAATTAATCGTTAAATATATTGATTCCTCACTTACGTGTCTTTCCTTTTTCTGACTGACGAAGCCCCTCTCCCTCAGGATACACAGGAGCCACAGTGACAGTGTACTCTGTATCTGACAGGAGGTTCCTTAGAACTGTGCTGGTGGTTCCTCCAGAAACTTGTTCCTGTCAGGGTGGAAGCAAATGTGTAAACAAGAGTATGGACCTGAAATTACACACACTACACTAACCATAGTCTGAACATATGCAGCGCAACAGCATTGAATCTACAATGAATCCATTTAAACATGTCAACCAAAAACAAAGACAAGCTCAGACAGGCAACTCATTGCTTTCTACATTTGATTGCTACTACAAACTACACTGGACTGCAGAGTTTCTGGGAAACCAATACATGGGTTTTGGCAAGCAGATTGGGAAAGGAACGTTTACTTGCCTGGTGGGTTGGGTAATAAATTAACAATTTATTTCCCCCTGGAGTTAATTTCAAGCCTTGCTTATACAGTAAATGTTATTAAGTTAGAAACTATTCTAAAACCACATATCTCACCATGTCTTCAGCACCTCCAGAGGCAGGCACATAGAAAAGTCGGTACTGGCGCACGTTTCCTTCAGCAGGCTCCCAGCGCACCCTCAGGGAGCTGGTTGTGGGGTCACTCACCTGCAAGTTTTTCACTCCTCCCAAAGGTTCTTGAAAAAAATTTAAAAACGTGCATCAAATCAAAGATCAAGAATGTTGTCTTCTCCTCTTTTGACTACATCCCATAATATCTGCCCCAAATTTCAACACTACATGAGCCTCTATACATGCCTTTGTATGCTTCTAATTTATACAGAGATAATCAGCCCGCATGAACAAACACTCCATGTTTCCTAACTTCATCTGCATCTGATATTGCCAAGCTGCATTTGCAGCGATAACTTTCTGAACTTCTTTAGCATATTACAAAATGGCATGACCCATATTTAGTTAACAATGTTTTAAAGAATTGTTGCAATTTTTTATTCATGCCCTACCATTTCCTTATCAGAGTCACACAGGCCATTTCCAGATAACACAAGGTGCAAGGGAAACTGGGAAACTGGGAAACTCCAGGTCTCACATCACCAAAGGAGGGATGTGAAACAGGGTTACTCAATACTGTGAACCAGCAATCTACTAGCTGAGCCACTGCGGTTGATATTCCACCTTTGGAAAGGTGTGGCATGTCACGCACAAAGACTCCTATTTACACAGACCAGGAGTGCCCCCATGTTACATCCTGTTTGTTGTTCAGTAGCCTAGTTGCGATCAGCATAACAAAAATAGAATGCACTAAAACTAGATCATTCAGCATTTAACATGCTACAGTTACAACGCAGGTCAAAACACAGATGCCTTCAAAGGATCCTGCAATCCATTATGAATAGCAATTTAAATTTAAAAAAATAGTACCATAAAAACAAATTTGCCCTATACATACTTGTTTTTCCATGTTCTGATTGTCTGTTCCCCTCCATATCTGCATATACTGGCACAACAGTGACCCTATAATCCATGTTTGGCTGCAGACCCCGAAGAACTGTACTAGTTGAAATTCCAGATACTGGAATCTGTGAAAAATATATAGAAACAAGAATCAATTGGTTAGGCCAACCCTATTCTAACTCACCATTATATAACCAGTGTTTATTAGTAATTAGATCAGGTGTTTATCTCAAGAGTAAATGTACGTTTGAAACTGTACCATGCTTTCAGTGCCCCCTGTAGCAGGTGCATAGATGACGTTGTATTGATGGACATCCCCGTCGGCCGGTTCCCAATGCACCCTCAGCGAGTTAATAGTAGGGTCTGTCACCTGGAGTTTCTTCACGGAACCCAGGGGCTCTGCACCAAACCCAGACATTATGAGCCAACTTGGTGCCAACAAGAGCAATTCAAAAATACAGTCAAACCTTATTATCAGAATGTACTGTTAATGACCCACGTATCCATAGGAAATAATGGAAAAGTCATTGCCTTGTTCTGGTACCTCCAAAACCCTTGATACTTTTAGTGTTGTAAGTTAATATGGTGGTGCTGGAGACTTTCCTGGTCATGGACATCTTTTGTCCTTGTGTGTGCAAGCATGTGTCTTTCGAGGAAATAAACATTTACAAGAAAATAACCAAAAGGGAGAAGACGGGCATGTTGCCACATCTGTCACATCTTTCTATTGACTCAAAGTCCTACTTTATGAGCATGCTTCATTGGCTGCACTTTACACAGCATTCCATCGTGTTTGTGACTGCAGCTCAGCCTTTTGGGACACTGGGTTTGCTTTTGTTTTGTCTCGAGTATAATGGATTGGGATTCTTCTGATAAAGGTAGGATTGTGACTGTCTGTTATTAAAAGGAACGTGTCTACACAAGTGTGCATTGGTGCATAAAATTTTCATGCCAGGGTGTTTTTTATGAGTGTGAAAACTCAAAGTCAGTCTATCCTAATTAATGATATTATTAATACCTGTATGAAACCAAATTATGGGAAGCATGATGATGCATGTTGTTGTTAAAGCCCAAAATTTCGGCTCAATTTACCAGCCTGATTCTTAGTCTATACTCTCAGTTTACATGTTCTCCCTGGGTCTGTGTCAGTCTTCTCTCTGTATTTATGATGCATTAGGTCAACCAATCTCTCTAAAATGTCCATGTGTTTGCCCATCCATTGTATTAGTTTCAGTCTCAATCACCAATAAAATGGGAGAGTTGTAGCATTAACAGGAAGGGCATCCACTCTAAAACCTTAGTCAGGTCTAGTATGCAAAATCTGCTGACTAGAGCAGCCAGAAAGAAGAACAAAAATAAGAAATCTCAAAGTGCACCTTCTTACTAATAAGAAAATAGTGCAAAATATGTCAGTTATGTTACAGTGATACACAGTCACTATGTGTAATAATTTTCAGTCTGTCAGTTGTAATAAACAAGTTAGTGGTTTGGACAGTCTGGAGGGGGATTCAATTATTTTATATTTTGATGGAAATTGAATGATAGGGGTTTTGGGTTTGACAGTATTAAAAAAGAATCTACAGACCAACAAAAGTTGACTACTTACTTGTTTTTCCATTCTCAGATTGACGTTTGCCCTCTATGTCTTGTAAATAAATGGGCAACACCGTGACCTTGTACTCAGTGTTGGGGTCCAAACTGCGCAGGACAGTGGTGGTGGTGCCTCCAGAAACTTCATCCTGTTTAAAATGAAAAAAAAAAAAAGTTACACTTACATTTCCATGATGTCAAATGAGAGTTAAAAATAAAAACTTAGTCTGATATGTACCATTTTCTCTTCCATTCCTGGTTGTGCGACATAAAAGATCTTGTATTGGCGAGGATTTCCATCAGCATGATCCCAGTGTACAGTCAGGCTGCTAGCAGTTGGTTCAGTTATTCTCAGATTCCGAACTCCACCCAGGGGTTCTGGACAGGGAAGAAAAACAGTTAGATCAGAATGTGACATATCGCTTCCTTAAGAGGAAAATAAATTCTGAGCTTAGTCTAACCCTAACCCTAGGGGCAACACCTAAGGCCATCATTAAATTAGATATACCATAGTTTTGCTAATGAAGAACTAATGAAGTTGTTTCTTATTTTGACCCTAAACTTGGAATAATACACTGCTCACAAAATTTAGGGGATACTTCAGAACGAAATATTCTATAATTCAATTTACCCTTTTTTGTGAGCAGTGTATATGTTCAGTACCATCTCTGAAATGCCTGTTAAAATTTCAAGCAAATTCCTGTCAATTACTTTACCTTAAAGTTCACCCACTAAACCTCCAGGATCTGGTCCAGATAACTATTATAATGTTTCTGCATTAATATCTCCACATGCAGTCTAAAAGCAAAACACCAGAATCCAAAATGTGTTGCCTCAAATTTGTCTAATTATTTTGTTGGAGCTCCATAAATGGAAATATGTAACAACCCTGGCAACTAACTGGGTTGTGTGGTTCCAGTAAAAGAAATTGGTTAACATATCCTATTATAAAAACTTACTTGTCTTTCCATTTTCTGACAGAGGCTTGCCTTCCACTTCATGGTAAACAGGGACCACAGTGACAGTGTAGACCGTGTCAGGCTGCAGATTCTTCAGTGTGGTGGCTGTGGTACTACCAGAGACCTGCTCCTGTTAATGATCAACGGTTAAATAGAAAGCTATGAATGCATGTGATATTAGTAAATAAAACAGAAAAAATTGTGTTTTTGTCTGCGTTTGATGCGTTTCTAGAGCCTTGTAACAAGAAATGCTGATCTTGTGAATCGTGTGATCTTGATTGCCATTGAGGTTTCCCTAAAAACTAGAATGGGTTGCAGCAAGGCAAATGCATATGGAACAACTGAACACCACATTTAATTGGGATTAATTTTGCAGAGGAAATGTCCAGGCTTTAGTTTTTCCTCCCAGAGAGCCAAATAAGTTATTTCATAAATTATAATTATAAGCCATTGTTTGTGCAGAAATGCAATTTTTAGAAATGTATGTTGTTACAGTAAAAAAAACAGTTAGATACATAACGCATGTTTGATTAAAATAATTCCATTGTAAAGGAGATTTGACATTTGGAGAGCTCCAATATTTAGGTGGGGAGAGCTCAACATATTCTCATGTAAAAAGGGGAAATGTAAAAAATGTTTGGGAACTGTAACCTATGTTGCAACCTGCATTGCAGTCTTTCAAATGTACTTTATTGTTCAGGCCTTTGCACCAGCAGACTTTTAGAAGGCATTTAAACTCAACACCAAGGCAGCAAAGAGGTTATAGGCTAATTAACCAAAGGCTTACATTTTATAGCACTAGGAGATTTTATACCCTTAGAACAAAGTGATTATCTAAACCTACTACTGTGTTAATTGCTGTTCCTTTCACAATTTTCACAATATTATAAGGTAGCAAGACCCACCATGACCACATGTAGTACTGCAGAGAATTTGCTAACAAAGCTAGCTCCATGCAGTATATTTACTCAGGTAAACAGAGGGTACAACATGAATTGAAAAAAAGGCACAGCTTTTGTAAGCAAACCACTGACTTTGATTTGTCTATGGAATTACCATTATGGCTCAAAATGTCCATGCCAAGTCAAACCTACCAATCAGACTGAAAAAGATTCAGACATCTGTATCATGAAATTAAAAACATGGTTCATCAGCAGCGTTCCAGAGAAGCCCCAGATACAAAATATGGCCAAAAGTATGTAGACACTCCTAATAATACAAAATATTTCGACTACACTCGCTGCTAATAGGCAAAGGATCCCCCACAGACCAATGGAGGCAGTAAAATTGGTTGGACCCATAGCAATAACATGTCCATCTGTCATCTGACATGTCCACATGTCAACTTTCTGTCATGTCCTCCTTAAACAACGTTAACAAAGAGATACAATGCTGTGCAGGTCTTAGGCTGTTACTGGATTATAAATACCATTGTTTTAACAATGGTATAATTACTATATATAATTATTTCTCAGTCTTTATTGAAATACAAACAGAATACGGAATTAATTTATATACAATACTATCATTGCTAAGCACACCTAGAGGTGTCCTAAGACTTTTGCACAGATATGTTTGAAATGATCTGGAATGCATTTACAGGAGCATAGTCTACTGTGCAACATCTGACATCTCAGCCCTATCAAAAGAGCAAAGTTTGCTGTGGCAGAAACTGGGGACAGACTAATAGACACTAATACCTATGTTTCTGGGCATCATGTTGGCTGTCCACAAACTTTTATCTATACAGCCAATTGCCAGTTGCTTTAAGAAACAATATAAGAATAGGAGAATGTGGAAGCAGATACCACAGGAAACTTGTAGGTAAGTGTAGCTCTAATTTTTTTCTCACCACATCTTGTTCGCCACCAGCTGCAGGGACATAAGTGACACTGTACTCTCTCACGTTGCCCTCAGCAGGGTCCCAGCGAACATTGAGTGTGTTTATGGTCGGATCAGTAACCTGCAGGTTCCTCACACTTCCCAGAGGCTCTGTGAACAGTCAGCGAGTGAACATGAGAACTGCAGTTCAGTTTTAAATTTGACAGACCTCCCATGTGGATGCTGTCAGCGTCATTACTTACTTGTCTTGCCTTTCTCAGACAGCTGTGGTCCATCTCCCTCAGCATAAATGGGAACAACTGTGACTGTGTAGCGAGTGTTGGGCTGGAGATTTTTCATCACAAAACTGGTGGTACTCTCTGAAACTTGTTCCTGTTGAGATAAGTATAAGGCAACCAAAATACAGAGGTATGAATTGAGCTTGGTTATCCCAACCAATTAGGAGAAACTGTACTTCATAATTTCAGGACATAGGTCATACTTTGCTTTCATAAAGACTGGAAACAGATTGAACTCCCATTTAAGAATAACCACTCTTTTGTTAGATGTCATTATATTGTTGTATCTTCTGTGGTATTAAAGAAGGTGGAGGTGAGACTTAAAAGCTGATTATTTTAATATACGCATTATTTTAATGTTAAGACTATAGTGTGCATTTTAGCATCACTGAGCTGAACATTGAGTGCTGAACACAACTGAGTGCATTTCTTATCTCTATGTCAATTTTATGAAGTTATTAAAAGTTGTAAACATCTCAATATCGCATATATTTTGCATTATTTAATGCAATTGTTATTATTTCGTTAGTTTTGCTATTAATGCAAACTTAACTATTTCAGTTAATATTTAGGCCACCCAAAGAGAATGGGTCCCTTTTTGAGTCTTGGTCCTCCCAAGATATCTACCTTCTACATTCAGTGAGTTTTTCCTTTCCACTCTTGCCCTTGTTCGAATTGGGATTGGCCTTTTGAGATAATATAATATTGTAAAGCTAATTTGAGACAATGCACCATTGTAAAAAGCGCAAAATAAATACAATTGACTTTGACTTTGTAATGATATCAGCATAACTTACTTACCTGCTTGGTTAAACTGAAATAACATCTTTTTTTATTTTAAAGTTATTAAAATGATTATCTTCTTTTTAAATGATTAATGATTAAAATGATTTATTAATTAATAATATATATATATATATATTTTATTTTAAAGTTATTAAAATGATTATCTTCTTTTAAAATGATTAATGATTAAAATGATTTATTAATTAATAATATAATTTGTTTAGCAAAATTTCAATGTATAAATATTTTGGAAATTACAAAAATTGCATTTGATTTGAGCATATGACCTCAGGATGGAAAATGTATATTATTAATAATTCTCTCAGCATGATTTGGTAATTAAGCATTATTTTAATTAGCCCCTGGAAATTGAAACATAAACCTCATGTGATATGCCTACCAGGTCCAGACAAGTACTCCAAATGCCTTGAAGATACATTTCTATATTGTAAGCAAAAGCAATTAAAATGTAAATCTATTTTCAAGACTGCATCCTTTTCACACATGGTTTGCACTGAGCTTTCCAGAATGCCAAAGATCCATTTCGTAATGGCATGCACAACAAATTTAATATTAAATCAGATTACAAAAACACTCACTCTCCACACTTGGTTTGCTCCAAGCGATCCTGAAAACTGAAATCCTGGAAGATTAAGATCTCAAGGAGGTTCTCAGCTTTCAGTGGAAAGCACTCATTCCGATTACAGTAAACACAAGCTTTGTCAGTCATGCAAGTACTTCTATAAACATCTCAAGTGACTATGCAATGCTGTCACCAGCTAATGGGAGGTTGTTGATATCCTAAGGTTATAAGGTTGGTTCACTAATTTTAAGTGGATATCTGAATATAATAATAATACTGAATAATAATATAGAATAAATACAGGATGCTCAAAAAGCCTAGGTCAGAGTCCCAGCAGTGTCTTCTGGCTGACTGGTTGTATCTGAGGGAGGGAAAACTGGTCAGAGGATCATAATCTGGTACTGAATCTGGGCCAGTGCTGCCAGCCCTGTGATGGATCTTCGGATCCAGAGCATCCCTACAAATGAATGTGTTCTACAGGCATTTCCTGCAACTTTGAAACAAACTTTGACAAAACAGGACAAATACATAGTTGATAGCATATTCTTTACTGGACACATGTCAATGGTTCTTGTGGACTTTTTTCAAAGTGGTAAAAATTAGGTGTCCAATATGAGAAAGTCAAAATCACAATTAATGTAATTACAATTCTGTGATTAAGATAATTAAATATTTTAATCAGTTGATACCACAGGAATGAATTTGTTTCTGTAAACTGTTGAGATAGGGAAATCTTACAGAAAAGACTACGATTCCCAATGCAAATGGTGATTCTTGGTGTCACACCCACGCTCCGCTCAGCGGACCAAACCCACGCCCACTAAGCATTAATCGTTCTTCTGGATTGTTGTTATCGCCGTACTTACCGTTGCCTACTCATTTTTCCGTGTACCGTTACGCCTTCTGCCCTTTGGTCATTGTTTGCCAACCAAAGATCTGGCATTGAACAATTTGGAAAACCCTGACCCAAATCTAACTGAGAGTTGGAAAACTAGAATCATACCACAATTTCAATGCCTCCATCTGTGGGCAGGTAGACAACTTTGTAGCCCTGAACGTTGCCATCGGCGGGGTCCCAGACTGCTGTCAGTGTGGTGAAGGAGGCATCAGTGATACGCAGTCCCTTCACACCGCTAAGAGGCACTGAAACGTGAAAGTCACTAGTCAAGCACAGAATCAATCTCAAGATTTTAAACTGATATGTATCTGGATGACCTAAGCTAAGACTCACAAGTCTTTCCATTCTCAGACTGACGGCGACCCTCAGTAGCTGGGTAAATTGGGACCACTGATACAATGTATACAGTGTTTGGCTGAAGGTTCCTCAGTACAATGTTGGTTGTGACAGCGGGTACTTGTTCCTGTTCGGAGAAATGTATCTTGTTTTAGCCTCAGATTGTCCTAGTGCATGGCTGGACTAATAATTTGAGTAGGAAAAAAGAAAGGACCTCTATTGATATTTATGATGTCATTGAACTGCTCAATTAAAATTGTGACTGGTAAAGTGATTGGTTTGTTTGGTTGTCTCGGTAAAATATTTGGTAATATTTACACATTGTTTTGTTGATTATTATATCAAGAACTATATAAATAATGTCTAAACAGATTCCATTCCATCAGAGGAATATTTTCAGAAAACCAAAGGCTTCAACACTGATGGGAGGTTTGATTTCACGTTCTGGGTCTTTCTTTAGTAAGTACTTCTCCATAGAGCACAAATCATTGTCACAGTGACAAACCTGCTATTTAAAGGCATGTTATTATTTACATTACATAGAAGTATGCTTTATATTAATGACAATGTGAAAAGGACAATTTTCACAATAATAATAAAACATGTAGAAAATGCAAATATATTCACATAACAAAGCAATAACAGTAAACAATGGAATCTTCATGTTGTTTTGCATTGCTATGTGGTTTGAGAACTTAAAAAGTCTGTGGATCTAATAATTTAAAATGACCGGGTGTTATGTAGGAGCACCCCTGTTCTGTGCCACATTTCACACAGACGTGTGACACTTTAAAATTGTAGCACTCTGGTTTATATCCCACCCCTGCCGAGGTGAAGTTCTGTGAGATTCCAACAGAGTATGGTTTCCTAGCACCACAAGTCCACGGCTGCTGCAAAAGTACAGTGCAAATTCTTAGGTCATGATTTGATTTATTGTTTTAGCAATACTGTACCCAAAAACTGTCACTCTGAGTTGTCACTCCACAATACCCTTTTCCAGTTATCTTCATTCTAATCTTTGTAAGCTTTAGCATATCCCCATTCCCCCAAATGAAAAAGTGGTTTCTTGGCTGCTAGCCTTTCAGTAAAACCATTCCTGATCAAGCTTCTTTCATGTGTAGAAGGGTAATGGCAGGACACATTACATTCTGAATTAATACTTTATTTTTATTGTATATATAATACAACAAACTTTTAAAAAGTGTGAAAACACGTTATTTGCATGTGAATGTAGACCATAGAAGCTGCTTTTCAAATTAATTGCCAGTTTTTTAAATAGTGCAAGAAACTATCCCATAATTTCAGCTTACTTAACCGCATACCTTTGAAATCTACTAGTGATGCCTCTCACATTTCACTGGCACTGTTTATTTCCTCAGGATTTTAGGATACTTTATCTCCTTGAAAGGTTCCAGAATTGTGTGGAAATACTAATAATATCCTAATAAACAAATATGAGCACGAGTTTGAGCAAGTCTCACCATATCCTCGTTGCCTCCAGCTGCAGGGATGTAAAAGACCTTATACTGACGAACTGCTCCATCAGCAGGATCCCAGCGGACATTAAGTGAGGTCATGGTGGGGTCAGTGACTCTCAAATTCCTTACTCCACCTCGGGGCCCTGCAAGGTAAAACAACATTTGTTGTTATAATGTTTTACATACCTGTTACTTTAATGTCAATCACAAGAACCACCAACTGAATAAAAGTCTCGGAGGACTTTTTATTAGTCATAAAACCAGCATTAATAAGTGATTTGTCAGGTATTACTTTGTGGCACAGTACTCTGAGTTTTCCTAGTCTCTTTTCCCAAAGCCCTGGTAAAGTGCAATCGTAAGTTAGCAATATTTAAATTTAGTTAACCCAATATTATACCAATTATTATACCAGTCCTCCAAACAGAAAGAAAACAATTTGCTGTGGTAGCATAGCAATTACAACTGCCAAGACTATGGGCCAGAAGGTCCAGGGTTTAACACCCACCTCTGCCAAGCTTCCACTGTTGAGTTATTGAGCAAGGACCTTTAGCCACAAATGATAGGACTAAGTTTGTACCAGTTGTAACAGTGGCAACCTAGATAAGGCTGTTGGCTAAATGTAAACAAAACAAGCATCACATTTAAAGTTTCAACATACTGAGGAAATTTTGCAATTAAAGTTCAAAGACATCCATAGTCTCCAATATGTCTGGTGTCTTATATCCAGCAATTCATGCTCAAAAAGGTACAGTTGAATATCACTATGCATCCAAATCCAAATTGTTAGGTCTGTCACTGGAGTATTCTTCACTCTCCATCAAAGAAGATGCTCATTTTGCTACAATTCAAAAAGTTAATTTTATTTCTTAATTAATGTACACTCAGCATCCCATCTGGACAGAAAAAAGACATGTAGATTTTTTTGTAAATTTATTAAAAAAGAAAAACTGAAATATCACATGGTCATAAGTATTCAGACCCTTTGCTCAGTATTTAGTAGAAGCACCTTTTTGAGCTAGTACAGCCATGAATCTTCTTGGGAATGATGCAACAAGTTTTTCTTGGGTTCTTCTTTACCTCTCTCACCAAGACTCTTCTCCCACAATTGCTCAGTTCGGCTGGATGGCCAGGTCTAGGAAGAGTTCTGGTCGTCCCAAACTTCTTCCATTTAAGGATTATGGAGGTCACTGTGCTCTTAGGAACTTTAAGTGCTGCAGATTTTTTAATAACCATGGACAGATCTGTGCCTTGCCACAATTCTGTCTCTGAGCTCCTTGGGCAGTTCATTCGACATGATTCATCGACATGAATTGTGAGCCGTGAGATCTTATGTAGACAGGTGTGTGCCTTTTTAATCAAGTCCAATCAGTTCAATTAAACACAGCTGGACTCCAATGAAGTAGTGAAACCATTTCAAGAAGAAATGGACAGCTTGTGAGTTAAATATGAGTGTCACAGCAAAGGGTCTGAATACTTGTACAATATACAAATATGTGATATTTCAGTTTTTCTTTTTTAATACATTTCCTAAAATTTCTACGTCTGTTTTTTTTTTCCTGTCAAGATGCGATGCTGAGTGTACATTAATGAAAAATGAAGAACCTTTTTTGATTTTAGCAAATGGCTGCAATGAAACAAAGAGTGAAAAATTTCAAGAGATCTGAATACTTTCCGTACCCATTGTATGTTATAAAGCTTGTAATATCCAAACTTTACTACTGGAAAGGTGGCTAAACAGTTTTATTTTTAATATTGTTTAGCAGAAAAAACAATATTGATGAATTAACATTGGCATATGCATGTATATTGCAAAGCAGTGCACCTATTTAGTATTACATTCTAAAACACATTAAGAAAATTATAAAAGAGAACAATAGCAGATGTTACAATGCTGCTTGTTCCTCACCATACAGCATTAGCTTGACAGTAGCTATCAAATTACATCATCTGTTGCTCAGTTTGTTCTAGAACGACGGAGATAAAACTTTCGCGTCTTGCTCTACTCTCCCTCTCATTTCTGCACATGTCCACAGCGCTGATCTAAAGAAATTGCTATTGACAGAGAGTTTATTTTCTGTAGGCCATAAAAGCAAATTTAGGAGCAGACTCTGTTGTTTTACATTGTTGTTGTCGAGGCAGAGGAGGCAAAGTACTTTGTCCCATCACCCTGGCAACGCCATTAAGCCAGAATAAGAGCTTTACTGGTCATGATGTCATGCTTGGAAGGACAGAATCAATATTTTCCTTAATGTTGTCTTCCATTTGGATCTTCATGCCTGGCATTTCTTTTTTTATTTTCTGCTCTGTGTCCTTAGGTCATGGTTTAATGTCCCCTTGTGAGAGTATGGAATCAAATAGTAGGAAATTGTTTCCTCGGTTTGGTGCTTCTGTTGACTGAAGAGGGAAACACAGTTTATTTCCCCTCCATGGATGTACATGGATTTGTGTGGGTGTTTTCTAAGTAGGTAGAATGATGTCACAGTCAAAATCCTTGTCAACAGGAGCAAAGTTCCTCATGGCTCACATTTTTATACATAATCAAGCAAGTTAAATATATTGATATTTAATGAGACATGAGCAGAAAGCATACATTTTACTGGTCCCACTCTCTATGCACTCTCACCTCTAGTCTGTCTAAAAATAGAGCAGTGCGTGGCATTTGGCAAACCCTCAAAATTGTATTTAATGATAATTTAGACAAAACTTGTTTACTACGCATTTTTAGGAGTTGCTGGACTTAGTTGTAGCTAAAGACAGTTGCTAAAGAAAAACTGACGTTTTGGAAGGGAGCCTTCATGTTAAATTCTAATAAAGTGATCAGATAACATATAATTTTAACATTATACTTATTGATCTTTTGTAATGCTACTATGTATGTATGTATGTATGTATGTATGTATGTATGTATGTATGTGTGTATGTATGTATGTGTGTATATGTGTATGTGTGTATATGTGTATGTGTGTATGTGTGTATGTGTGTATGTGTGTATGTATGTATGTATATGTGTATGTGTGTATATGTGTAGGTATGTATGTCAGTGAATTTGTGACAGAACAGGTGTGATGTGGTGAAATTTTTTGGTTTTTGTAAGGATTCTAGCAGCAGAGTTTTGGATGTATTGTAGGAGTCTAATGGAAGTGGGAGGAAGACCATAAAGCAGAGAATTGCAGAAATCAAGACTAGAGGAGACAAAAGCATGCACCAGGATACCCGAGCAATGTTCTAAAGATGAAAGAAAGCAGACTTGGAAATGGACCTAATATGAGGAAGAAAAGACAGAGCTGGATCAAAAAGAACACCAAGATTACGTACTGTAGGAGTTAGGGGAACAGACACACCCACGATTGGTAATAAGGTGGTGGAGATAGAGGAAAGCACAGATTTAGTGCCAACAAACAAAAACTCAGTTTTTTACCGAACTGGGCTTAAGGAAGTTGGCACTTAGCCAGGAATGGTGAAAATTACAATCTGTAAGAGCAGAAAATCGAAATGTAGAAGAGGGTTTAAAGCTGAGATAGAGCTGAGTGTCATCAGAATAGGAGTGAAAGGAGAGGCCATGTTTCCGTATGATAGAGCCCATAGGAAGCATGTAAATTATTAACAAAATAGGGCCAAGAATGGAGCCCTGAGGGACGCCCCGTTCAGCTGCAACCGTCTCAGACGTGGTATTCCCTAGGCGAATGAAGAAGCGCCTATTGGTCAAATAGGATTTAAACCTGTTGAATACTACGTCTGAAAGTCCTATTTCCGAAAGGCGTGAAACTAGAGTTCTGTGATCAATGGTGTCAAAAGCAGACGCAAGATCAAGAAGAACCAAGATAGCTGTGCAGCCTTGATCAGCTGCACAGAGCAGGTCATTAAGCACAGAAAGGAGTGCAAGTTCAGTGCTATGCTGAGCACCAGATTGAAAAGTCTCAAAAATGCTGTTGGTTGTTGAGATAGTCAAGTAGCTGGGAGGCCACAACACGCTCAAGAATCTTACTAATGAAAGGAAGATTCAAGATAGGGCGAAAATGACTGAAAACCGTGGAATCCAAATCATGTTTCTCAATCATGAACTGGAGTTATAGAGGCAGTTTTCAGGGAACATGGAACAATGCCAGAGGAGATTCACCTTTCGACAGACATGGGGAGAAATGACCGAAACACATTTCTTGAGAAGAGCAAATAAAATTGTTACAAAAATTATATGAAAGTACTTACTCTTTGTGAGATCCTGTGTATATAAAGGTGGGAAGCTGGAACCGCAATCTCAAAAATGACCGTTAGTAACACCACTATCGTGGATTAAAATCCTGCAGGGCAAGCATGGTCCCTCTGCTCATGCTAGCAAATGTCCAAACCCATCATTTGCCAGTGATGATCTGGATGATGCAGAGTTTGCATGGGGGAAGGTCATGTGGTCAGAGGAGACCAAAATAGAGTTGTTTGGTAGAGTTGTTTGGTTTGGTACTTTGGGCTGTTTACTGCAAAGAGGGCAGGATGACTGTATTAAAGGGAGGGCGGAACGGATCGTGTATCAAGAGATTTAGGCCAACAACCTCCTTCTCTCAGTAAAAACATTGAAGATGGGTTGTGGCTGGGTCTTCCAGAATGACAATGACCCGTCGCACTTTAAAAAATTATTAGTCATTCAATGTTTTTCAGTTTGTTTTCTGCTTATTCTTTGTTTAAGTTTTAGCAGTCAATTAGTGGGCAATTAACATCTATTGTTTATACATCTACAAGGTGGAGGAATATGTGAATGTATGTAATACAAGCACTGCTGTGTCTAATCAAAGTGCAATGACCACTAAAATGTAAATAAAGAGTAAGTAGAATATAATTTGAAAAATATGGAATTCCTAAGATTTGCCCAAGAAAGCACAGTTGTGTTATGCATATACAGTTGAAGCCGATTAATTAGGCCACCAGTTAAAGAAACCAGCCACTTATTCGGACCAAATCCTAAAGTACCGAAACAATTCCTATTATATATGTGTAATGTTATTCGCTTATTTGGACCAAAATTACGCTCAATCGGACCAAAGAACATGAGAAAAAAATAAACCACAAGTCGCCACCTAGCGGATACAAAGCGGGTCAGCGATTTTTGGGAAGAAGTTGTGTTGACAAGAGCAATATCAGCAGGAGGTGAACACGCCCACCACTTTCATGATTTTCTTTAAGTGCAGTCCGTCAAGAGAACGTATCAGATCACACAGTTCTTCAAACAGTGACTGGAATTTAGTAAGAACTTGTTTTTTACAGTATTATGCTTCGCATGCTGAGTACCTATACATTGTGTTGTAGA